>JAYESA010000312.1:70000-77500 GCA_036927795.1 Iris macrosiphon
GTAGAGCAATCTGATACGCAACTGAGGCAACCCGCTTTAGTATTTCGAACGGGCCGACAAATCTCGGACTCAGCTTTCCCTTTGCTCCGAACCTGCTGACTCCTCGCATGGGCGAGACCTTGAGGAATACTCGGTCGCCTACTTGGAACTCTAGTGGTCTTCGATGTGTATCCGCGTAGCTCTTTTGACGACTTTGAGCTATCTTTAATCTGTCCCGAATCAGCCGAATCTTCTGGACGGTCTGCTCCACGAGTTCAGGGCCAAGTACTTGTCGTTCTCCAACTTCGTCCCAGCAGATAGGAGATCTACACTTCCGCCCGTATAACGCCTCATACGGCGCCATTTGAATGCTCGATTGATAACTATTGTTGTAAGCAAATTCAGCTAAAGGTAGATGAAGGTCCCAACTCGTCTTCAAGTCCAAGGCGCAGAGTCGTAACATGTCTTCGAGGATCTGGTTGACACGCTCGGTTTGGCCGTCGGTCTGTGGATGGTAGGCGGAGCTAAACTTCAACTTCGTCCCCATTGCTGACTGCAGGCTTCCCCAGAAACGTGATATGAATCGACCATCTCGATCGGAGACTATGGTTACGGGCACGCCATGGAGTCGAACGATTTCATTGAGATATATCTGAGCCAGGCGGTCGGCACTCCAAGTAGATTTGATAGGCAGAAAGTGAGCTGACTTGGTGAGTCGATCGACGATAACCCAGACTGCATCATGTCCCCGTTGCGTCCTCGGCAAACCAACGATAAAATCCATCGTTATATCATCCCATTTCCACTCCGGAATAGCAAGGCTCTGTAGTTCTCCGCCTGGTTTCTGGTGTTCGGCCTTTACTCGTTGACAAGCCATGCAATGCGACACAAACTGCGCCACATCCCTTTTCAAGCCGTGCCACCAAAACGTCGTGCGAAGATCCCGATACATCTTTGTGCTACCCGGATGAGAAGTATAGCTAGCATAGTGGGCTTCCGTGAGTATCTCTTCCCTGAGGGCCGCGTCGCTTGGAACGCACAGTCTTCCCTTCACTCGAAGCGTGCCATCCGTGCTTACCGCAAAGTCGGACGCCTTCCCTGCTGAGATAAGGGCATGAATCTTTTGCAGGAACGGGTCGTCCTTCTGAGCGGTCTTTACTCGTTGTAACAAGTCGGGTTCGAGGCGCAGTTGTGATACTTGCGCCCACTTTGTGTATCTGATTTTTAAGGTAATGCCCAGTGATTCAAGATCTCGGTGCAGCCTATCATCAATAGCCAAACTTCCTGCAAACACTCGACTCAGTGCGTCAGCTACTACGTTTCCTTTGCCAGGCGTGTATCTGATCATGAGGTCGAAGTCGCTTAGGAGTTCAAGCCATCGCCGCTGCCGAAGATTCAAATCTTTTTGAGTATACAAGTATTTCAGGCTTTTATGGTCCGTATAAATTTCACACGGCACTCCATAAAGATAGTGGCGCCACAGCTTTAATGCGAACACTACCGCGGCAAGCTCGAGGTCATGCGTTGGATAGTTTTGCTCGTGAGGCTTTAGCTGTCTAGACGCGTAGGCGATCACTTTGTCACGTTGCATCAGGACACATCCTAGTCCCCTTCCTGATGCATCGCTATATATTTTGAAGTCATCTGGTCCATTTGGCAAAGTAAGGACCGGGGCGGAGACGAGGCGCTGCTTTAACTCCGTAAACGAAGCTTCACAGTCGTCCGTCCAAGTAAACTTTGCACCCTTCCGTGTGAGCTGCGTCAAGGGCGAAGCAATCCTAGCAAAATTTTGTATAAATCTTCGGTAGTACCCTGCCAGGCCAAGGAAACTTCGGATGTCGCTAGCTGACTCCGGTCGTTTCCACTGCGTGATTGCTTCTATTTTCTTCGGATCAACTGAGATGCCTTCCGAGGAGATGATATGCCCCAAAAATGAAATACTGTCCAGCCAAAATTCTGATTTGCTTAATCTGGCATACAACTTGTGGTCTCGAAGGGTTTGCAGCACCATCCGCAGGTGTCCTGCGTGCTCATCCCTAGTCTTCGAGTACACTAAGATGTCATCGATAAACACCACCACGAATTTATCGATGAAGGGCCTAAAGACACGGTTCATCGTATCCATGAATGCAGCAGGAGCATTCATCAGTCCAAACGGCATTACAGAAAACTCGTAATGGCCGTAGCGGGTTCTGAAAGCAGTCTTGGGTACGTCTTCTGGCTTAATCTTCAGCTGGTGATAGCCCGAGCGAAGATCTATTTTTGAAAACACTGCTGCTCCTTGTAGTTGATCGAACAAGTCATCAATCCGTGGCAGAGGATATTTGTTTCTGATTGTGACCTTATTCAATTCTCTGTAGTCAATGCATAGGCGTAGAGTTCCGTCCTTCTTCTTCACGAAGAGCACGGGAGCGCCCCAAGGAGACACGCTTGGACGGATGAACCCACGATCAAGTAATCCTTGGAGTTGGCACTTTAGTTCCTTCAGCTCTGCAGGGGCCATTCTGTATGGAGGTTTGGAGATCGGCTGCGTGTTCGGAAATGTGTCAATAGTGAATTCAATCTCTCGATCGGGCGGCATACCGGGTAGTTCGCTCGGAAACACGTCGGGGAACTCCGCCTCAACGGAATTAGGCTCGACGTTTGCGTAGTCCTGCCGCGCGTCCCGAACTGATGCTAGAAGTCCCTCGCAGCCTGTGTAGAGCATTCGTCGAGCAGATTTTGCCGAAATCACCATGCAGGCCGTGGTCGCATCGTTCGCTGGACTACTGGTGTAACAGAACACGGCTTCTCCGGGCAGACGGAAAACGACTCGCTTCTCTGCACACTCGATAGTTGCTGCGCATGCGCCTAGCCAATCCATTCCCAAGATGATATCATAGTCCCTAACATCTAGAACTAAGACATCGAGCGACAGCTTCTTCTCCCCAATACAAATGTAACCACCTAGGCATACTGAACGAACAGGGATTTTTGTACCAGAGGGGGTGCTAACATTTAAATCTAAGTGCAACGGAGTCATTTTTACATTGTTTTCCACGGCAAAATTTGTGGAAATAAAACTATGCGTTGCACCTGAATCAAATAGAACACGAGCAGGTATATTATTGAAAAGTAAGGTACCTGACACGACGGTATCCGAAGCTAATGCTTCTTCCCGTGTCATGGTGTAGACTCGGCCTTGAGCTTGATTACGCCCTTGCTGAGGCGCCGCTCGATTTGCTTGAGGTGCCAGAGTCTGATTTTGTTGCGGAGGACGGCGCTCGGTGAACTTTGGACAGTTGGGAAGGGCGTGATCGGAAGCTCCACAAATGAGACATAATCCGTGCTTCCGGCGACATTCACTTTCGACGTGCCCTGTCCTCCTACAGAAATCACATCGTTGCCCCGAGTTTCCCTTTTTCGAACCGCCGTTGTTAGGGCGCTTTGCAGCTGTGTTTCCTCTGTCGTTGCCTTGGCGTTTGTGATTGGGGGTTTGCACAGCGCCGGTGGCAACGTGAGGATACTGCGGCTCGAGGGAGAGGGCATGGTTTAAGACTTCCCTCATCGTCTGATACTGTGGGACGGATACGTGCCCGTGGATGCCAGGACGTAGCCCTCCTTCGAATCGTCTGGCACGACTCGCTGCATCCGGTAGGTAAGCGGTGGCAAATTTGGCCAGTTTGTTGAATTCTGCCGAGTATTGTTTCACCGTCATACTGCCCTGCCGGAGCTGAACAAAATCATTTTCCCGTTGTCGTCGTAGAGGCGGGGGTATAAACTCCTCCTCAAACGCGGCACGAAAGGTCGTCCACGCGATCGCCTCCTCTCCATGGCCAAGCTGAAGAGATCGTCGATGCACGTCCCACCAGTCGTGCGCATTGAAGCGAAGCAGTAGTTTGGCACAAGTGACGCGCTTGTCTTCCGGCACGTCCAGGAGAGAAAAATGATCTTCAAGCTCGGCGAGCCAATCTAGGGCCACGATTGGGTCCTCAGTCCCTTTGAATGGCGTGTTGCAGACCTTCTTGAAGTTTGCAAAGGTGAAGGTAGTCACTTCCCTCGTCCTTGGCACGGGCGATGGTTCGACTTCAAGCGCTGGCTGCTCCACTGGTGTAGCTGTCGTTGCGGCAGAATGGTTGGAGGCCAGGGTCTGAACAAGCTGTTGCAGGGTATCTACCTGCTTTTGTTGGACTGAGAGCCTTGCCTCTAGGTTGCTCTCGAACTTGGCTTGGCGGGCATCATCCCTCTGTCGTTGCTCGGTTAACATTTGCATCACTTGTTGAATCGAGTCTGTTTGAGACATGCCTCGTTGGCTCCGAGAGCTTCCTGATGTTCCGGAGCTGCTCTCCTGAGTCCGAGGCTCGCCTGGTGCTAGCGCTGATGGTTGCGCTTGCGTCGTTCCTTGAAAGGAAGGTAAATTACATCAGGATCATAATGTATTATGGACTTATTGCATGAACGTATCTCATTTTGCCTTAACGAGTTCAGGAGTTCGCATAGGCGAGTTATCGCTAAGGGAACTTTTCCAGTTCATGAATAAAAGGAACTTTGAAGCTGTGCTCTGATACCAACATGTCACGCCCCGATTCCGTGGAATCGATAGTCGTCCCCCGGGCGTGACCGCCGTGCGGGCCTAGGTTGCGCACCGCACAAGGCTAAGTATTTTTGTTTCGCATAGCGAGCACATATTCAGAGTACGCAGATAATTGAACACAGATTGAAACATGAAAAAGTTCTCTTTTATTGATAATATGAACATCTATTACAAACTCCCTGAACTGAGTCATATGGATTGCCTCTATGGGCTTACAAAAGTGTGGACACAAAATGAGATAGCAGTCCTGTACATTACATCCCTTACTAAACTCAAAATATAAGACCTTGGGACGGAACGACTGCCTTGCCACGGAGCTGCATGATTGCTTCGGTGGCTAGCTTCTTCTTCAAAAGGCTTCTTCTTCAAAATGCTTCTAAGGTGGCACGGTCGAGGCGTGCCTACAGCTGGACTGGATTGGGGGTTTGTCTCCTGCTCCTCGCTCGGTTCTTCCTAGCGCGGGGAACCTGTTTCAACGAGGGTCAGTACATCGAAACGTACTGGTGAAGGCAAGCTATCCCAACTATACCAATCAACACGTTGTTTTAATGAAGCATGCATATTTGTGGGTTTCTATCTTGCCTTAGTTCATTTTACAATAAGACATAGATATAGAATCATTGAAATGACTCGTCACCGTTCGGTGACATTTACCTGTCCGTCTGAACCACCTGCACAATACTTACCTTGCCTTCCCTGTCAAGAAGACACAAGTTAGTTTCTACAGGTTTAAATATACGAGGGGATCACTGGCTTTGATGCCATAATGGACGGTCTTAGTCTCAGGCTAAGGTGACGGAGGCACATGTATCGCTGCACGCCATCTCGCCTATGGGAGAGACTAATCTTGAGGTTCCGTCCGGATCGGATCGGTGCCAGTGCCCCAGCGACCGTCCGCAGGAACCGAGAGGCCTTGTGCACAAGTTGTCCGTGATCAACGGCGTTTGTGTTAAGTTTGCATTTATGTAGCTGAGGCATTGAAATCAGGGGATATATAGCATTGTGTGATGTATTTTGCATAGTCTCCCTGAATAATTGATGCATGGCAAGGTGTTCCACATATAGCATATTTATAGAAGAGAAAGTAAGCATTCTAACTTGTATATATGCATATGGTAAACATTTTTGAATAAGCAAGCATGTAGTAAGCAACCGTTCACAAGTTTCAATGACAAGCATACAGATCCAAGTCTATTTCCCTTATCTTGATATCTTTTAGTTATTACTTGGTATCGTCTGATCGGGGCAAGCACGAACACAAGAATTAGATGTGAAGACTAGCAAGAAGGGCTAGCTAATCGGGTTGGTAGCCACTCACTTTTAGTGGTTGGAAGGAGGAAGGAAGGAAGTGATTTAGGAGTCCGCTTGAGCGATGCCTAATGCTGGATCACCTGTATTGACACGAACAGCTGATCAGTACTTCTTCCTCTCTTTCCATTATCGGAATTTAAGTGCAGTCCTAAGAACGAAAGCAATGAAATCCATTGAAACCGTTCAAGAAAACCCAAGCAAATCCGAAATCCAACTCAAGGCACGAAAGCAACAAGCGACAGCGAAAACTAGGCAACAAAGAATGCAGCGGAGAGGTCCCTCCTGACTCTGCCGCTAAGTCGATCCTTGGGGCACGGTCCACTGAATATGGGAATCGATTCCGAAGAAACAAATCCATAACGAGGACGAGTTCTTAATTCAATCTATCCCGATCGAACGATACCGTCTTAGTATTTCTTAGCCGCGCTCCCCGAATAGGGGGAACGGGGCACCACAGTCGGCGGGCTGAATCCTTTGCAGACGACTTAAATACGCGACGGGGCATTGTAAGTGGCAGAGTGGCCTTGCTGCCACGATCCACTGAGATCCAGCCCTTTGTCGCACAGATTCGTCCCCCCCAATCTCCCAACAAAACGTACCCCCCAGGGTTGGACCTGCGACCGGACCCCGCATGCCAAGGACCCTCGACTTGGGCGCCACGTCGGGGCGACGCACTACCCGCACTTACCTACCGGGCGCTCCCTCACGCCAGACCGACTACTTAGCTGCGGCGCCACGTCCCGAGGGCGGACGCATGGAGCTTGCATCCAAGTCCCGGGGTAGGCCGGTAGACCCCACCTAGAACCGTACCCGGGGCTCTCACACGGCCGCATCCTCCAGTACTACTTGTCCCCGTGGCTATCACACGATACCGCCACCACCTCCCCGGGGCGCGACCGAAACAAACGATCACCAAACGGATGCCCGCTCACTGATAGGGGTACCGGACAATACTTGTTTCACAAAGGGGCTTACTTTACGGACTACATGAGTCTTTTTGGCGGCAGCTCCCGCGACGCAAGGCGGTGTATGCGCACGGCGACCGGGTCGTCCCGCCCGCACGGGATTGGCCAACCGTGGGTGTATCGGACGCGCGGGGCCGGAGAACCCACGAGTTGCAGCATATTTGGCCGCACGCGAACATATTTTGTGCACGGGGGCAGACAAACTTAGCAAACGCACCAGTTTCTGCGCACGCACGCAGTTTCTGTGCACGGGCGTGGGGCTGACAGGGTGTACCGGCCGCCCGGGGGCAAGGCACCGAGCAGTTTCTGCGCACGGGCGTGGGGCTGACAGGGTGTACCGGCCGCCCGGGGGCAAGGCACCGAGCAGTTTCTGCGCACGGGGGCAGACCAACTTAGCAAACGCACGGGGGCAGACAAACTGTGCAAACGGAGCAGTTTCTGCGCACGCAAGCAGTTTCTGTGCACGGGGGCAGACAAACTGTGCACGGTTCTGTGCACGGGGGCAGACAAACTGTGCAAACGGAGCAGTTTCTGCGCACGCAAGCAGTTTCTGTGCACGGGGGCAGACAAACTGTGCGAACGGTAGCAAACGCACCAGTTTCTGCGCACGCAAGCAGTTTCTGTGCACGGGCGTGGGGCTGTCGGGGTGTATCGGCCGCACGGGGCAGAGCA
>JAYESA010000312.1:82500-90000 GCA_036927795.1 Iris macrosiphon
TCAATAAGCGGAGGAGAAGAAACTTACAAGGATTCCCCTAGTAACGGCGAGCGAACCGGGAACAGCCCAGCTTGAGAATCGGCCGGCCCTGCCGGCCGAATTGTAGTCTGGAGAAGCGTCCTCAGCGACGGACCGGGCCCAAGTCCCCTGGAAAGGGGCGCCAGGGAGGGTGAGAGCCCCGTCCGGCCCGGACCCTGCCGCACCACGAGGCGCTGTCGACGAGTCGGGTTGTTTGGGAATGCAGCCCCTGTCACGCCCCGATTCCGTGGAATCGATAGTCGTCCCCCGGGCGTGACCGCCGTGCGGGCCTAGGTTGCGCACCGCACAAGGCTAAGTATTTTTGTTTCGCATAGCGAGCACATATTCAGAGTACGCAGATAATTGAACACAGATTGAAATATGAAAAAGTTCTCTTTTATTGATAATATGAACATCTATTACAAACTCCCTGAACTGAGTCATATGGATTGCCTCTATGGGCTTACAAAAGTGTGGACACAAAATGAGATAGCAGTCCTGTACATTACATCCCTTACTAAACTCAAAATATAAGACCTTGGGACGGAACGACTGCCTTGCCACGGAGCTGCATGATTGCTTCGGTGGCTAGCTTCTTCTTCAAAAGGCTTCTTCTTCAAAATGCTTCTAAGGTGGCACGGTCGAGGCGTGCCTACAGCTGGACTGGATTGGGGGTTTATCTCCTGCTCCTCGCTCGGTTCTTCCTAGCGCGGGGAACCTGTTTCAACGAGGGTCAGTACATCGAAACGTACTGGTGAAGGCAAGCTATCCCAACTATACCAATCAACACGTTGTTTTAATGAAGCATGCATATTTGTGGGTTTCTATCTTGCCTTAGTTCATTTTACAATAAGACATAGATATAGAATCATTGAAATGACTCGTCACCGTTCGGTGACATTTACCTGTCCGTCTGAACCACCTGCACAATACTTACCTTGCCTTCCCTGTCAAGAAGACACAAGTTAGTTTCTACAGGTTTAAATATACGAGGGGATCACTGGCTTTGATGCCATAATGGACGGTCTTAGTCTCAGGCTAAGGTGACGGAGGCACATGTATCGCTGCACGCCATCTCGCCTATGGGAGAGACTAATCTTGAGGTTCCGTCCGGATCGGATCGGTGCCAGTGCCCCAGCGACCGTCCGCAGGAACCGAGAGGCCTTGTGCACAAGTTGTCCGTGATCAACGGCGTTCGTGTTAAGTTTGCATTTATGTAGCTGAGGCATTGAAATCAGGGGATATATAGCATTGTGTGATGTATTTTGCATAGTCTCCCTGAATAATTGATGCATGGCAAGGTGTTCCACATATAGCATATTTATAGAAGAGAAAGTAAGCATTCTAACTTGTATATATGCATATGGTAAACATTTTTGAATAAGCAAGCATGTAGTAAGCAACCGTTCACAAGTTTCAATGACAAGCATACAGATCCAAGTCTATTTCCCTTATCTTGATATCTTTTAGTTATTACTTGGTATCGTCTGATCGGGGCAAGCACGAACACAAGAATTAGATGTGAAGACTAGCAAGAAGGGCTAGCTAATCGGGTTGGTAGCCACTCACTTTTAGTGGTTGGAAGGAGGAAGGAAGGAAGTGATTTAGGAGTCCGCTTGAGCGACGCCTAATGCTGGATCACCTGTATTGACACGAACAGCTGATCAGTACTTCTTCCTCTCTTTCCATTATCGGAATTTAAGTGCAGTCCTAAGAACGAAAGCAATGAAATCCATTGAAACCGTTCAAGAAAACCCAAGCAAATCCGAAATCCAACTCAAGGCACGAAAGCAACAAGCGACAGCGAAAACTAGGCAACAAAGAATGCAGCGGAGAGGTCCCTCCTGACTCTGCCGCTAAGTCGATCCTTGGGGCACGGTCCACTGAATATGGGAATCGATTCCGAAGAAACAAATCCATAACGAGGACGAGTTCTTAATTCAATCTATCCCGATCGAACGATACCGTCTTAGTATTTCTTAGCCGCGCTCCCCGAATAGGGGGAACGGGGCACCACATCCTACCCAACCAATTGGAAGTTTCGTCCCGAAACTTAAGGAATAAAACCTACCACTAGGAAATAACGAGGGAAACCGTTCCCTCATATCAGATTCAAGCTCCCAAGTAGATTCTTCGACTGAGTGATTCCGCCAAAGCACGCGCACTAGAGGAACCGAACGAGTCCGAAGCAGCTTTTCTTTTCTATCCAAAATTTGCACAGGCTGTTCTACGTACGTCAAGTCGGCTTGTAGGTTCAGTTGGTCCAGGTCTACCACATGGCTCGGGTCGTACACATATTTCCTAAGCTGTGAAACATGGAATATATCGTGTACGTCGGATAGGGATGGTGGTAGAGCAATCTGATACGCAACTGAGGCAACCCGCTTTAGTATTTCGAACGGGCCGACAAATCTCGGACTCAGCTTTCCCTTTGCTCCGAACCTGCTGACTCCTCGCATGGGCGAGACCTTGAGGAATACTCGGTCGCCTACTTGGAACTCTAGTGGTCTTCGATGTGTATCCGCGTAGCTCTTTTGACGACTTTGAGCTATCTTTAATCTGTCCCGAATCAGCCGAATCTTCTGGACGGTCTGCTCCACGAGTTCAGGGCCAAGTACTTGTCGTTCTCCAACTTCGTCCCAGCAGATAGGAGATCTACACTTCCGCCCGTATAACGCCTCATACGGCGCCATTTGAATGCTCGATTGATAACTATTGTTGTAAGCAAATTCAGCTAAAGGTAGATGAAGGTCCCAACTCGTCTTCAAGTCCAAGGCGCAGAGTCGTAACATGTCTTCGAGGATCTGGTTGACACGCTCGGTTTGGCCGTCGGTCTGTGGATGGTAGGCGGAGCTAAACTTCAACTTCGTCCCCATTGCTGACTGCAGGCTTCCCCAGAAACGTGATATGAATCGACCATCTCGATCGGAGACTATGGTTACGGGCACGCCATGGAGTCGAACGATTTCATTGAGATATATCTGAGCCAGGCGGTCGGCACTCCAAGTAGATTTGATAGGCAGAAAGTGAGCTGACTTGGTGAGTCGATCGACGATAACCCAGACTGCATCATGTCCCCGTTGCGTCCTCGGCAAACCAACGATAAAATCCATCGTTATATCATCCCATTTCCACTCCGGAATAGCAAGGCTCTGTAGTTCTCCGCCTGGTTTCTGGTGTTCGGCCTTTACTCGTTGACAAGCCATGCAATGCGACACAAACTGCGCCACATCCCTTTTCAAGCCGTGCCACCAAAACGTCGTGCGAAGATCCCGATACATCTTTGTGCTACCCGGATGAGAAGTATAGCTAGCATAGTGGGCTTCCGTGAGTATCTCTTCCCTGAGGGCCGCGTCGCTTGGAACGCACAGTCTTCCCTTCACTCGAAGCGTGCCATCCGTGCTTACCGCAAAGTCGGACGCCTTCCCTGCTGAGATAAGGGCATGAATCTTTTGCAGGAACGGGTCGTCCTTCTGAGCGGTCTTTACTCGTTGTAACAAGTCGGGTTCGAGGCGCAGTTGTGATACTTGCGCCCACTTTGTGTATCTGATTTTTAAGGTAATGCCCAGTGATTCAAGATCTCGGTGCAGCCTATCATCAATAGCCAAACTTCCTGCAAACACTCGACTCAGTGCGTCAGCTACTACGTTTCCTTTGCCAGGCGTGTATCTGATCATGAGGTCGAAGTCGCTTAGGAGTTCAAGCCATCGCCGCTGCCGAAGATTCAAATCTTTTTGAGTATACAAGTATTTCAGGCTTTTATGGTCCGTATAAATTTCACACGGCACTCCATAAAGATAGTGGCGCCACAGCTTTAATGCGAACACTACCGCGGCAAGCTCGAGGTCATGCGTTGGATAGTTTTGCTCGTGAGGCTTTAGCTGTCTAGACGCGTAGGCGATCACTTTGTCACGTTGCATCAGGACACATCCTAGTCCCCTTCCTGATGCATCGCTATATATTTTGAAGTCATCTGGTCCATTTGGCAAAGTAAGGACCGGGGCGGAGACGAGGCGCTGCTTTAACTCCGTAAACGAAGCTTCACAGTCGTCCGTCCAAGTAAACTTTGCACCCTTCCGTGTGAGCTGCGTCAAGGGCGAAGCAATCCTAGCAAAATTTTGTATAAATCTTCGGTAGTACCCTGCCAGGCCAAGGAAACTTCGGATGTCGCTAGCTGACTCCGGTCGTTTCCACTGCGTGATTGCTTCTATTTTCTTCGGATCAACTGAGATGCCTTCCGAGGAGATGATATGCCCCAAAAATGAAATACTGTCCAGCCAAAATTCTGATTTGCTTAATCTGGCATACAACTTGTGGTCTCGAAGGGTTTGCAGCACCATCCGCAGGTGTCCTGCGTGCTCATCCCTAGTCTTCGAGTACACTAAGATGTCATCGATAAACACCACCACGAATTTATCGATGAAGGGCCTAAAGACACGGTTCATCGTATCCATGAATGCAGCAGGAGCATTCATCAGTCCAAACGGCATTACAGAAAACTCGTAATGGCCGTAGCGGGTTCTGAAAGCAGTCTTGGGTACGTCTTCTGGCTTAATCTTCAGCTGGTGATAGCCCGAGCGAAGATCTATTTTTGAAAACACTGCTGCTCCTTGTAGTTGATCGAACAAGTCATCAATCCGTGGCAGAGGATATTTGTTTCTGATTGTGACCTTATTCAATTCTCTGTAGTCAATGCATAGGCGTAGAGTTCCGTCCTTCTTCTTCACGAAGAGCACGGGAGCGCCCCAAGGAGACACGCTTGGACGGATGAACCCACGATCAAGTAATCCTTGGAGTTGGCACTTTAGTTCCTTCAGCTCTGCAGGGGCCATTCTGTATGGAGGTTTGGAGATCGGCTGCGTGTTCGGAAATGTGTCAATAGTGAATTCAATCTCTCGATCGGGCGGCATACCGGGTAGTTCGCTCGGAAACACGTCGGGGAACTCCGCCTCAACGGAATTAGGCTCGACGTTTGCGTAGTCCTGCCGCGCGTCCCGAACTGATGCTAGAAATCCCTCGCAGCCTGTGTAGAGCATTCGTCGAGCAGATTTTGCCGAAATCACCATGCAGGCCGTGGTCGCATCGTTCGCTGGACTACTGGTGTAACAGAACACGGCTTCTCCGGGCAGACGGAAAACGACTCGCTTCTCTGCACACTCGATAGTTGCTGCGCATGCGCCTAGCCAATCCATTCCCAAGATGATATCATAGTCCCTAACATCTAGAACTAAGACATCGAGCGACAGCTTCTTCTCCCCAATACAAATGTAACCACCTAGGCATACTGAACGAACAGGGATTTTTGTACCAGAGGGGGTGCTAACATTTAAATCTAAGTGCAACGGAGTCATTTTTACATTGTTTTCCACGGCAAAATTTGTGGAAATAAAACTATGCGTTGCACCTGAATCAAATAGAACACGAGCAGGTATATTATTGAAAAGTAAGGTACCTGACACGACGGTATCCGAAGCTAATGCTTCTTCCCGTGTCATGGTGTAGACTCGGCCTTGAGCTTGATTACGCCCTTGCTGAGGCGCCGCTCGATTTGCTTGAGGTGCCAGAGTCTGATTTTGTTGCGGAGGACGGCGCTCGGTGAACTTTGGACAGTTGGGAAGGGCGTGATCGGAAGCTCCACAAATGAGACATAATCCGTGCTTCCGGCGACATTCACTTTCGACGTGCCCTGTCCTCCTACAGAAATCACATCGTTGCCCCGAGTTTCCCTTTTTCGAACCGCCGTTGTTAGGGCGCTTTGCAGCTGTGTTTCCTCTGTCGTTGCCTTGGCGTTTGTGATTGGGGGTTTGCACAGCGCCGGTGGCAACGTGAGGATACTGCGGCTCGAGGGAGAGGGCATGGTTTAAGACTTCCCTCATCGTCTGATACTGTGGGACGGATACGTGCCCGTGGATGCCAGGACGTAGCCCTCCTTCGAATCGTCTGGCACGACTCGCTGCATCCGGTAGGTAAGCGGTGGCAAATTTGGCCAGTTTGTTGAATTCTGCCGAGTATTGTTTCACCGTCATACTGCCCTGCCGGAGCTGAACAAAATCATTTTCCCGTTGTCGTCGTAGAGGCGGGGGTATAAACTCCTCCTCAAACGCGGTACGAAAGGTCGTCCACGCGATCGCCTCCTCTCCATGGCCAAGCTGAAGAGATCGTCGATGCACGTCCCACCAGTCGTGCGCATTGAAGCGAAGCAGTAGTTTGGCACAAGTGACGCGCTTGTCTTCCGGCACGTCCAGGAGAGAAAAATGATCTTCAAGCTCGGCGAGCCAATCTAGGGCCACGATTGGGTCCTCAGTCCCTTTGAATGGCGTGTTGCAGACCTTCTTGAAGTTTGCAAAGGTGAAGGTAGTCACTTCCCTCGTCCTTGGCACGGGCGATGGTTCGACTTCAAGCGCTGGCTGCTCCACTGGTGTAGCTGTCGTTGCGGCAGAATGGTTGGAGGCCAGGGTCTGAACAAGCTGTTGCAGGGTATCTACCTGCTTTTGTTGGACTGAGAGCCTTGCCTCTAGGTTGCTCTCGAACTTGGCTTGGCGGGCATCATCCCTCTGTCGTTGCTCGGTTAACATTTGCATCACTTGTTGAATCGAGTCTGTTTGAGACATGCCTCGTTGGCTCCGAGAGCTTCCTGATGTTCCGGAGCTGCTCTCCTGAGTCCGAGGCTCGCCTGGTGCTAGCGCTGATGGTTGCGCTTGCGTCGTTCCTTGAAAGGAAGGTAAATTACATCAGGATCATAATGTATTATGGACTTATTGCATGAACGTATCTCATTTTGCCTTAACGAGTTCAGGAGTTCGCATAGGCGAGTTATCGCTAAGGGAACTTTTCCAGTTCATGAATAAAAGGAACTTTGAAGCTGTGCTCTGATACCAACATGTCACGCCCCGATTCCGTGGAATCGATAGTCGTCCCCCGGGCGTGACCGCCGTGCGGGCCTAGGTTGCGCACCGCACAAGGCTAAGTATTTTTGTTTCGCATAGCGAGCACATATTCAGAGTACGCAGATAATTGAACACAGATTGAAACATGAAAAAGTTCTCTTTTATTGATAATATGAACATCTATTACAAACTCCCTGAACTGAGTCATATGGATTGCCTCTATGGGCTTACAAAAGTGTGGACACAAAATGAGATAGCAGTCCTGTACATTACATCCCTTACTAAACTCAAAATATAAGACCTTGGGACGGAACGACTGCCTTGCCACGGAGCTGCATGATTGCTTCGGTGGCTAGCTTCTTCTTCAAAAGGCTTCTTCTTCAAAATGCTTCTAAGGTGGCACGGTCGAGGCGTGCCTACAGCTGGACTGGATTGGGGGTTTGTCTCCTGCTCCTCGCTCGGTTCTTCCTAGCGCGGGGAACCTGTTTCAACGAGGGTCAGTACATCGAAACGTACTGGTGAAGGCAAGCTATCCCAACTATACCAATCAACACGTTGTTTTAATGAAGCATGCATATTTGTGGGTTTCTATCTT
>JAYESA010000312.1:132500-135000 GCA_036927795.1 Iris macrosiphon
TGAACTGTAGCTTGGTTCCCAAAGCAGCTTGTAGACTAGTCCAGAAACGAGATAAGAAGCGTCCGTCACGGTCAGAGACGATTGAGGCAGGTACTCCGTGTAATCGGACGATCTCATCTATGTAAATTTGTGCTAACCGATCGACGCTCCAAGTAACTTTTATGGGAAGAAAGTGGGCTGATTTGGTCAAACGATCAACTATGACCCAAATCGCATCGTGCCCTCGTGGCGTCTTCGGAAATCCCACAATAAAATCCATAGTGATGTTGTCCCATTTCCACTCGGGAATAGCGAGGTTCTGCAGTTCCCCGCCGGGCCTCTGATGCTCAGCTTTCACCTGTTGACAGGCCATGCACTGTGACACAAAGGTCGCCACATCCCGCTTCATACCGTGCCACCAGAAAGTCCCGCGCAAGTCCTTGTACATCTTCGTGCTCCCCGGATGTAAAGAATACTTCGCGTAGTGTGCTTCCGCCATAATTTCCCTTCGAAGTTCTGGGTCGTTAGGAACACATAGCCTCCCTTTCATCTGTAAGGCCCCATCTTCGCCTGCCACAAAGTCAGACGTCTTCCCCGCCGAGATCAATCCGCGCACCTTCGCTAAGAACTGATCGCCCTCCTGAGCTGATTTGATTCTACCACGTAAACCCAGTTCAAGATGGAGTGGTGCCAGCTGCACTCCTGGATGCCGAACTCGAAACTCGATGCCCATCGCCTCAAGATCTCGAAGTAAACGGCTGTCTATAGATAACGAGCCCACGTGCTTCCGACTCAGAGCATCAGCAACGACGTTTCCCTTGCCCGGAGTATACGCGATCGTTAGGTCATAGTCCTTAATAAGTTCTAGCCAACGTCGCTGCCGGAGGTTCAATTCCCGCTGGGTAAAAAGATACTTGAGGCTCTTGTGATCTGTGAAGATTTTGCAAGCAACACCATAAAGATAATGCCTCCACAACTTCAAAGCAAATACAATCGCCGCCAATTCTAAGTCATGCGTCGGGTAGTTCTTCTCGTGCGGCTTCAGTTGCCTGGAGGCGTACGATATTACCTTGTCCCTCTGCATGAGCACACACCCTAAGCCGAGTCCTGAAGCGTCGCTGTATATCTGAAACTCTTCTACCCCATCTGGAAGTGCAAGGATCGGAGCTGAAACAAGACGCCGCTTAAGTTCCCGAAAGCTGGCTTCGCAGTCATCACCCCATTCGTATGCAATCCCTTTCTGAGTAAGGCGAGTCATAGGCGAGGCCAGTTTAGAGAAGTCCTTCACGAACCTACGGTAGTATCCCGCAAGGCCCAGAAAGCTTCGAACTTCGCTGGCTGACGTAGGTTGCTTCCAGTCCACCACCGCTTCTATTTTCTTCGGGTCTACGGCGACGCCTTCGGCCGAGATGACATGACCAAGGAACGCCACGCTGTTCAACCAGAACTCACACTTGCTGAGCTTAGCGAACAACTGATGGTCTCGTAATGTCTGCAGCACGATCTTCAGGTGTTCTTTGTGCTCCGCCTCGTTCTTGGAATAGATTAGTATGTCGTCTATGAACACGACTACAAACTTATCCACAAACGGCCGAAATACGCGGTTCATCAGATCCATGAAAGCTGCAGGGGCGTTCGTCAAACCGAACGACATCACGAGGAACTCATAGTGTCCGTAACGGGTTCTGAAAGCAGATTTTTGAATATCCTCTGATTTGATTTTCAACTGGTGATACCCTGACCTGAGATCAACTTTAGAGAAAACTCTTGCACCTTGCAACTGATCAAACAAGTCATCTATTCTTGGCAAAGGGTACTGATTCCGCACGGTCGCTTTATTCAGTTCTCGGTAGTCAATGCACAGCCGCATGGATCCATCTTTCTTTTTCACGAACAGCACCGGAGCGCCCCAAGGAGAAACGCTTGGACGAATGTATCCTCGGTCCAACAGGTCTTGCAACTGAACTTTAAGTTCCTTAAGCTCTGCTGGGGCCATGCGATAAGGTGCCTTTGATATCGGTCGCGAATCCGGAAAAGTGTCAATGCTGAATTCGATCTCACGATCAGGAGGCATTCCAGGCAGCTCGTCTGGGAACACGTCGAGAAAATCTGCAATGACTTCAGCCTGAGCTGCATCTGCACATTCCCGCCGGGTGTCTCGAACAGAAGCTAAGTACCCTTCACAGCCCGAATGCAACATACGCCTAGCCGAAATTGCTGATATCACCATTGCCGTCTTCGGTGCAGCGCTGCACGAATAGTAGAAGTCTGCCTCGCCGGGTAGACGAAATACGACTCGCTTCTCCGCGCACTCGATTGTTGCATGGCAAGCACCCAACCAGTCCATACCGAGAATAATATCATAATCCTTGATGTCTAGTACAATGACATCTAAGGAAAGCTTCCTACCTCCGATGCAAATGTAACCGTCCCTACAGATCGCATGGGCGGGCATATCGACTCCCGAAGGGGTACTTACGCAAAGGTTCATATTTAAAGCAGTAGAAGCTAATTTATGCTC
>JAYESA010000312.1:185000-202500 GCA_036927795.1 Iris macrosiphon
ACGAACTCATTTTCCCGTTGACGCCGTAGAGGCGGGGGTACAAACTCCTCCTCAAACGCGGCACGAAAAGTCGTCCACGCGATCACCTCCTCTCCATGGCCAAGTTGAAGAGATCGTCGATGCACGTCCCACCAGTCGTGCGCGTTGAGACGAAGCAGTAATTGGGCACAGGTGACGCGCTTGTCTGCCGGCACTTCCAGGAGAGAAAAATGATCTTCAAGCTCGGCAAGCCAATCTAGGGCCACGATCGGGTCCTCAGTCCCTTCGAATGGCGTGTTACAGACCTTCTTGAAGTTTCCAAAGGAGAAGGTAGTCACTTCCCTCGTCCTTGGCACGGGCGGTAGTTCAACTTCAAGCGCTGGCTGCTCCACTGGTGTAGCTGTCGTTGCGGCAGAATGGTTGGAGGCCAGGGTCTGAACCAGCTGTTGCAGGGTATCTACCTGCTTTTGTTGGACTGAGAGCCGTGCCTCTAGGTTGCTCTCGAACTTGGCTTGGCGGGCATCATCCCTCTGTCTTTGCTCGGCTAACATTTGCACCACTTGTTGGATCGAGTCTGTTTGAGACATGCCTCGTTGGCTCCGAGAGCTTCCTGATGTTCCGGAGCTGCTCTCTTGAGTCCGAGGCTCGCCTGGTGCTAGCGCTGACGGTTGCGCTTGCGTCGTTCCTTGAAAAGGAAGGTAAATTACATCAGGATCATAATGTATTATGGACTTATTGCATGAACGTATCTCATTTTGGCCTTAACGAGTTCAGGAGTTCGCATAGGCGAGTTATCGCTAAGGGAACTTTTCCAGTTTATGAATTAAATGAACTTTGAAGCTGTGCTCTGATACCAACATGTCACGCCCCGATTCCGTGGAATCGATAGTCGTCCCCCGGGCGTGACCGCCGTGCGGGCCTAGGTTGCGCACCGCACAAGGCTAAGTATTTTTGTTTTGCATAGCGAGCACATATTCAGAGTACGCAGATAATTGAAACACATATTGAAACATGGAAAAGTTCTCTTTTATTGATAATATGAACATCTATTACAAACTCCCTGAACTGAGTCATATGGATTGCCTCTATGGGCTTACAAAAGTGTTGACACAAAATGAGATAGCAGTCCTGTACATTACATCCCTTACTAAACTCAAAATGTAAGACCTTGAGACGGAACGACTGCCTTGCCACGAAGCTGCATGATTGCTTCGGTGGCTAGCTTCTTCTTCGAAGGGCTTCTTCTTCAAAATGTTTCCTTCTTCAAAATGCTTCTTAGGTGGCACGGTCGAGGCGCGCCTACAGCTGGACTGGATTGGGGGTTTGTCTCCTGCTCCTCGCTCGGTTCTTCCTAGCGCGGGGAACCTGTTTCAACGAGGGTCAGTACATCGAAACGTACTGGTGAAGGCAAGCTATCCCAACTATACCAATCAACACATTGTTTTAATGAAGCATGCAAATTTGTGGGTTTCTATCTTGCCTTAGTTCATTTTACAACAAGACATAGATATAGAATCATTGAAATGACTCGTCACCGTTCGGTGATATTTACCTGTCCGTCTGAACCACCTGCACAATACTTACCTTGCCTTCCCTGTCAAGAAGACACAAGTTAGTAGCAACAGGTTTAAATATACGAGGGGATCACTGGCACGTTGCCATAATGGACGGGCTAGTCTCAGTACGGAGTGCCATGCGACGCATAGATCAGGGCGTCCCAAGGCATTCCGTCCTATAGCAGGTGACTATCAGGAGTTCCGTCCGGATCGGATCGGTGCCAGTGCCCCAGCGACCGTCCGCAGGAACTAAGACCTTGTGCACAAGTTGTCCGTGATCAACGCAGTACACTAATATTAGCAATCGAGGCAAAACAGGATATATCAGGAGCATGGCAGTGCAGGGCAAGATTTACTTTTGCATAGCCTATCTGTACAGTTTATGGCATTGAAAATGTGTTCTATACATAGCACAGTTCTAAGAAGAAATATACATTCTAACTTATTTTTATGCATATGATGAACATTTCCAAACGAGCAAGCATATAAGTAAGTAACCGTTCGTAAGTTTCATTTGACAAGCAATATTTCCCAAGTCTATTCCCTTATTATCTTGATATCTTTTAGTTATTTACTTGGTATCGTTTGATCGGGGCAAGCACGAACACGAGCTTTTAGATGTGAAGACTAGCAAGTAGGCTAGCTAATCGGGTTGGTAGCCACTCACTTTTTAGTGGTTGGAAGGAGGAAGGAAGGAAGTGATTTAGGAGTCCGCTTGAGCGACGCCTAGTGCTGGATCACCTGTATTGACACGAACAGCTGATCAGTACTTCTTCCTCTCTTTCCATTATCGGAATTTAAGTGCAGTCCTAAGAACGAAAGCAATGAAATCCATCGAAACCGTTCAAGAAAACCCAAGCAAATCCGAAATCCAACTCAAGGCACGAAAGCAACAAGCGACAGCGAAAACTAGGCAACAAAGAATGCAGCGGAGAGGTCCCTCCTGACTCTGCCGCTAAGTCGATCCTTGGGGCACGGTCCACTGAATATGGGAATCGATTCCGAAGAAACAAATCCATAACGAGGACGAGTTCTTAATTCAATCTATCCCGATCGAACGATACCGTCTTAGTATTTCTTAGCCGCGCTCCCCGAATAGGGGGAACGGGGCACCACATCCTACCCAACCAATTGGAAGTTTCGTCCCGAAACTTAAGGAATAAAACCTACCACTAGGAAATAACGAGGGGAACCGTTCCCTCATATCAGATTCAAGCTCCCAAGTAGATTCTTCGACTGAGTGATTCCGCCAAAGCACGCGCACTAGAGGAACCGAACGAGTCCGAAGCAGCTTTTCTTTTCTATCCAAAATTTGCACAGGCTGTTCTACGTACGTCAAGTCGGCTTGTAGGTTCAGTTGGTCCAGGTCTACCACATGGCTCGGGTCGTACACATATTTCCTAAGCTGTGAAACATGGAATATATCGTGTACGTCGGATAGGGATGGTGGTAGAGCAATCTGATACGCAACTGAGGCAACCCGCTTTAGTATTTCGAACGGGCCGACAAATCTCGGACTCAGCTTTCCCTTTGCTCCGAACCTGCTGACTCCTCGCATGGGCGAGACCTTGAGGAATACTCGGTCGCCTACTTGGAACTCTAGTGGTCTTCGATGTGTATCCGCGTAGCTCTTTTGACGACTTTGAGCTATCTTTAATCTGTCCCGAATCAGCCGAATCTTCTGGACGGTCTGCTCCACGAGCTCAGGGCCAAGTACTTGTCGTTCTCCAACTTCGTCCCAGCAGATAGGAGATCTACACTTCCGCCCGTATAACGCCTCATACGGCGCCATTTGAATGCTCGATTGATAACTATTGTTGTAAGCAAATTCAGCTAAAGGTAGATGAAGGTCCCAACTCGTCTTCAAGTCCAAGGCGCAGAGTCGCAACATGTCTTCGAGGATCTGGTTGATACGCTCGGTTTGGCCGTCGGTCTGTGGATGGTAGGCGGAGCTAAACTTCTACTTCGTCCCCATTGCTGACTGCAGGCTTCCCCAGAAACGTGATATGAATCGACCATCTCGATCGGAGACTATGGTTACGGGCACGCCATGGAGTCGAACGATTTCATTGAGATATATCTGAGCCAGGCGGTCGGCACTCCAAGTAGATTTGATAGGCAGAAAGTGAGCTGACTTGGTGAGTCGATCGACGATAACCCAGACTGCATCATGTCCCCGTTGCGTCCTCGGCAAACCAACGATAAAATCCATTGTTATATCATCCCATTTCCACTCCGGAATAGCAAGGCTCTGCAGTTCTCCGCCTGGTTTCTGGTGTTCGGCCTTTACTCGTTGACAAGCCATGCAATGCGACACAAACTGCGCCACATCCTTTTTCAAGCCGTGCCACCAGAACGTCGTGCGAAGATCCCGATACATCTTTGTGCTACCCGGATGAGAAGTATAGCTAGCATAGTGGGCTTCCGTGAGTATCTCTTCCCTGAGGGCCGCGTCGCTTGGAACGCACAGTCTTCCCTTCACTCGAAGCGTCCCATCCGTGCTTACCGCAAAGTCGGACGCCTTCCCTGCTGAGATAAGGGCATGAATCTTTTGCAGGAACGGGTCGTCCTTCTGAGCGGTCTTTACTCGTTGTAACAAGTCGGGTTCGAGGCGCAGTTGTGATACTTGCGCCCACTTTGTGTATCTGATTTTTAAGGTAATGCCCAGTGATTCAAGATCTCGGTGCAGCCTATCATCAATAGCCAAACTTCCTGCAAACACTCGACTCAGTGCGTCAGCTACGACGTTTCCCTTGCCAGGCGTGTATCTGATCATGAGGTCGAAGTCGCTTAGGAGTTCAAGCCATCGCCGCTGCCGAAGATTCAAATCCTTTTGAGTATACAAATATTTCAAACTTTTATGGTCCGTATAGATTTCACACGGCACTCCATAAAGATAGTGGCGCCACAGCTTCAATGCAAACACTACCGCGGCAAGCTCGAGGTCATGCGTTGGGTAGTTCTGCTCGTGAGGCTTTAGCTGTCTAGACGCGTAGGCAATCACTTTGTCACGTTGCATTAGGACACATCCTAGTCCCCTTCCTGATGCATCGCTATATATTTTGAAGTCGTCAGGTCCGTTTGGCAAAGTAAGGACCGGGGCGGAGACTAGGCGCTGCTTTAACTCCGTAAACGAAGCTTCACAGTCGTCCGTCCAAATAAACTTTGCACCCTTCCGTGTGAGCTGCGTCAAGGGCGAAGCAATCCTAGCAAAATTTTGTATAAATCTTCGGTAGTACCCTGCCAGGCCAAGGAAACTTCGGATGTCGCTAGCTGACTCCGGACGTTTCCACTGCGTGATTGCTTCTATTTTCTTCGGATCAACTGAGATGCCTTCCGAGGAGATGATATGCCCCAAAAATGAAATGCTGTCCAGCCAAAATTCTGATTTGCTTAATCTGGCATACAACTTGTGGTCTCGAAGGGTTTGCAGCACCATCCGCAGGTGTCCTGCGTGCTCATCCCTAGTCTTCGAGTACACTAAGATGTCATCGATAAACACCACCACGAATTTATCGATGAAGGGCCTAAAGACACGGTTCATCGTATCCATGAATGCAGCAGGAGCATTCATCAGTCCAAACGGCATCACGGAAAACTCGTAATGGCCGTAGCGGGTTCTGAAAGCAGTCTTGGGTACGTCTTCTGGCCTAATCTTCAGCTGGTGATAACCCGAGCGAAGATCGATTTTTGAAAACACTGCTGCTCCTTGTAGTTGATCGAACAAGTCATCAATCCGTGGCAGAGGATATTTGTTTCTGATTGTGACCTTATTCAATTCTCTGTAGTCGATGCATAGGCGTAGAGTTCCGTCCTTCTTCTTCACGAAGAGCACGGGAGCGCCCCAAGGAGACACGCTCGGACGGATGAACCCACGATCAAGTAATCCTTGGAGTTGGCACTTTAGTTCCTTCAGCTCTGCAGGGGCCATTCTGTATGGAGGTTTGGAGATCGGCTGCGTATTCGGAAATGTGTCAATAGTGAATTCAATCTCTCGATCGGGCGGCATGTCGGGTAGTTCGCTCGGAAACACGTCGGGGAACTCCGCCTCAACGGAATTAGGCTCGACGTTTGCGTAGTCCTGCCGCGCGTCCCGAACTGATGCTAGAAATCCCTCGCAGCCTGTGTAGAGCATTCGCCGAGCAGATTTTGCCGAAATCACCATGCAGGCCGTGGTCGCATCGTTCGCTGGACTATTGGTGTAACAGAACACGGCTTCTCCGGGCAGACGGAAAATGACTCGCTTCTCTGCACACTCAATGGTTGCCGCGCATGCGCCTAGCCAGTCCATTCCCAAGATGATATCATAGTCCCTAACATCTAGAACTAAGACATCGAGCGACAGCTTCTTCTCCCCAATACAAATGTAACCACCTAGGCATACTGAACGAACAGGGATTTTTGTACCAGAGGGGGTGCTGACATTTAAATCTAAGTGCAACGGAGTCATTTTTACATTGTTTTCCACGGCAAAATTTGTGGAAATAAAACTATGCGTTGCACCTGAATCAAATAGAACACGAGCAGGTATATTATTGAAAAGTAAGGTACCTGACACGACTGTATCTGAAGCTAATGCTTCTTCCCGTGTCATGGTGTAGACTCGGCCTTGAGCTTGATTACGCCCTTGCTGAGGCGCCGCTCGATTTGCCTGAGGAGCCGGAGTCTGGTCTGGTTGCGGTGGACGACGCGGACAGCTGCTAATCTGATGGCCTGGGTCGCCGCAACGGAGACAAGTCCCAAGCTTGCGGCGACAATCTTTTTCGATATGCCCTGGCTTCCTGCAAAAGTTGCAGGTCTTGCTGGTGTCTCCACGCTGTTTACCGCCGTTATTTGGACGCTTTGAAGCGTTGTTTCCTCTATCATTGCCTTGGCGTTTGTGATTGGAAGTTTGCACAGCGCCGGCAGCAACGTGAGGATACTGCGGTTCCAGGGAGAGGGCATGGTTTAATACTTCCCTCATCGTCTGATACTGTGGGACGGATACGTGCCCGTGGATGCCAGGACGTAGCCCTCCCTCGAATCGTCTGGCACGACTCGCTGCATCCGGTAGGTAAGCGGCAGCAAATTTGGCCAGTTTGTTGAATTCTGCCGAGTATTGCTTCACCGTCATACTGCCCTGCCGGAGCTGAACGAACTCATTTTCCCGTTGACGCCGTAGAGGCGGGGGTACAAACTCCTCCTCAAACGCGGCACGAAAAGTCGTCCACGCGATCACCTCCTCTCCATGGCCAAGTTGAAGAGATCGTCGATGCACGTCCCACCAGTCGTGCGCGTTGAGACGAAGCAGTAATTGGGCACAGGTGACGCGCTTGTCTGCCGGCACTTCCAGGAGAGAAAAATGATCTTCAAGCTCGGCAAGCCAATCTAGGGCCACGATCGGGTCCTCAGTCCCTTCGAATGGCGTGTTACAGACCTTCTTGAAGTTTCCAAAGGAGAAGGTAGTCACTTCCCTCGTCCTTGGCACGGGCGGTAGTTCAACTTCAAGCGCTGGCTGCTCCACTGGTGTAGCTGTCGTTGCGGCAGAATGGTTGGAGGCCAGGGTCTGAACCAGCTGTTGCAGGGTATCTACCTGCTTTTGTTGGACTGAGAGCCGTGCCTCTAGGTTGCTCTCGAACTTGGCTTGGCGGGCATCATCCCTCTGTCTTTGCTCGGCTAACATTTGCACCACTTGTTGGATCGAGTCTGTTTGAGACATGCCTCGTTGGCTCCGAGAGCTTCCTGATGTTCCGGAGCTGCTCTCTTGAGTCCGAGGCTCGCCTGGTGCTAGCGCTGACGGTTGCGCTTGCGTCGTTCCTTGAAAAGGAAGGTAAATTACATCAGGATCATAATGTATTATGGACTTATTGCATGAACGTATCTCATTTTGGCCTTAACGAGTTCAGGAGTTCGCATAGGCGAGTTATCGCTAAGGGAACTTTTCCAGTTTATGAATTAAATGAACTTTGAAGCTGTGCTCTGATACCAACATGTCACGCCCCGATTCCGTGGAATCGATAGTCGTCCCCCGGGCGTGACCGCCGTGCGGGCCTAGGTTGCGCACCGCACAAGGCTAAGTGTTTTTGTTTTGCATAGCGAGCACATATTCAGAGTACGCAGATAATTGAAACACATATTGAAACATGGAAAAGTTCTCTTTTATTGATAATATGAACATCTATTACAAACTCCCTGAACTGAGTCATATGGATTGCCTCTATGGGCTTACAAAAGTGTTGACACAAAATGAGATAGCAGTCCTGTACATTACATCCCTTACTAAACTCAAAATGTAAGACCTTGAGACGGAACGACTGCCTTGCCACGAAGCTGCATGATTGCTTCGGTGGCTAGCTTCTTCTTCGAAGGGCTTCTTCTTCAAAATGTTTCCTTCTTCAAAATGCTTCTTAGGTGGCACGGTCGAGGCGCGCCTACAGCTGGACTGGATTGGGGGTTTGTCTCCTGCTCCTCGCTCGGTTCTTCCTAGCGCGGGGAACCTGTTTCAACGAGGGTCAGTACATCGAAACGTACTGGTGAAGGCAAGCTATCCCAACTATACCAATCAACACATTGTTTTAATGAAGCATGCAAATTTGTGGGTTTCTATCTTGCCTTAGTTCATTTTACAACAAGACATAGATATAGAATCATTGAAATGACTCGTCACCGTTCGGTGATATTTACCTGTCCGTCTGAACCACCTGCACAATACTTACCTTGCCTTCCCTGTCAAGAAGACACAAGTTAGTAGCAACAGGTTTAAATATACGAGGGGATCACTGGCACGTTGCCATAATGGACGGGCTAGTCTCAGTACGGAGTGCCATGCGACGCATAGATCAGGGCGTCCCAAGGCATTCCGTCCTATAGCAGGTGACTATCAGGAGTTCCGTCCGGATCGGATCGGTGCCAGTGCCCCAGCGACCGTCCGCAGGAACTAAGACCTTGTGCACAAGTTGTCCGTGATCAACGCAGTACACTAATATTAGCAATCGAGGCAAAACAGGATATATCAGGAGCATGGCAGTGCAGGGCAAGATTTACTTTTGCATAGCCTATCTGTACAGTTTATGGCATTGAAAATGTGTTCTATACATAGCACAGTTCTAAGAAGAAATATACATTCTAACTTATTTTTATGCATATGATGAACATTTCCAAACGAGCAAGCATATAAGTAAGTAACCGTTCGTAAGTTTCATTTGACAAGCAATATTTCCCAAGTCTATTCCCTTATTATCTTGATATCTTTTAGTTATTTACTTGGTATCGTTTGATCGGGGCAAGCACGAACACGAGCTTTTAGATGTGAAGACTAGCAAGTAGGCTAGCTAATCGGGTTGGTAGCCACTCACTTTTTAGTGGTTGGAAGGAGGAAGGAAGGAAGTGATTTAGGAGTCCGCTTGAGCGACGCCTAGTGCTGGATCACCTGTATTGACACGAACAGCTGATCAGTACTTCTTCCTCTCTTTCCATTATCGGAATTTAAGTGCAGTCCTAAGAACGAAAGCAATGAAATCCATCGAAACCGTTCAAGAAAACCCAAGCAAATCCGAAATCCAACTCAAGGCACGAAAGCAACAAGCGACAGCGAAAACTAGGCAACAAAGAATGCAGCGGAGAGGTCCCTCCTGACTCTGCCGCTAAGTCGATCCTTGGGGCACGGTCCACTGAATATGGGAATCGATTCCGAAGAAACAAATCCATAACGAGGACGAGTTCTTAATTCAATCTATCCCGATCGAACGATACCGTCTTAGTATTTCTTAGCCGCGCTCCCCGAATAGGGGGAACGGGGCACCACAGATTTAGTCGAGTGGGTTCATCCCGCTCACCAGTACAAGTTGAGTACTGACCCACGTTGTGGGCAACTATTTCAGGCACTCAGACGGTGCAACGCTAGTGGATAGACGAGAGGCGTTAGGAGCACCTCTATTTTGAAGTATAGTTGGAGTCAGATCATTTTGGAGGCTTGGACTTTCAACCTATACAAGGGCGTAATGTATGAACGACGTGGACTATCTGATGGAGCGCGCCCTACCTTTTGAGTTTATCTTTTGTAATGCAAATCAAGTAGCCGAGAGGCGCATCAATGTAAACTCTATGTAAATTACTCTGAATTATCAATGAAAAAGCATGTTTCTTCCTGCACTGTGTTCAAATCTCTGTGAATGTGTTTTATAAATTGTGTTTCAAAATGGGTTCCTATAACTGCAAGTTCTTGCCTTGTACGAGCGCAACTCCAGGCTCGTACGGCATCACGCCCCAAGCGAGGACGAATCGGTTCCGTAAAGGATCAAGCGAGGACGACCGACCCTTTCGGGATCGGGGCGTGACATATTGGTATCAGAGCCTAGGTTTTACTTCCACGGGATTTCAAAAGATTATAAAGGAGTTTGATGCGCCTCTCAATTGAGTTGCGTTCGGCGTCCGCTGCATGGGAAGAGTCGCTTATACAATAAGCCCATAGATATAAAATCTATCGTTTTTGGAGTGTTAACAAGCTACTCTCTTTTGTAGCCATGGCTAAGAAGAACACTGCAACTGCCAGCAGTGCTCAACCCATTCAGAGCGATCCAGCAAGCTCTGGAGAATCCGGAGGAGCGGGTTCAACCGGAATGGCGGAACGGCTTATGCACCTCATGGAGGCGCAGCAGCAACAAGCTGTTACCCAACAAGCTAACATACAAGCGCAGTTTGCTAATCAACAGAAGCAAATGGATACAATGATGCAACTGATTGCATCCCTGGTACCGAGCAACGGGACATCCGCAGCAACGCCTGTCACGCCTCCAGCCGTGGCGGTAGAAGATGAGTCAGAAGAGACTCAGCCTACAGCAAGGAACTCCTGCCGAGCAGCTGAGTTTACAAAAATGCACCCCCCTACGTTCAACGGACGAGCGGAGCCGGACGTGGTTTTGGGGTGGATTGCTAAGCTGGAAGGACTTTTCAACCTGGTTGGCATCCGGGGATCCAAGCGAGTTGCCTGTGCATCGGTTCAGCTGGAACTGCGTGCGCATGATTGGTGGGAGGCAACGAAGCAAGGAATTTACGATGCCAATCCCAACTGCAAGATTACTTGGGAAATGTTCAAATCTGCATTCATTGAACAGTATATTCCCCGAGCAGTCCGGCAGCAAAAGGAAGACGACTTCAGCAACCTGGTCCAAGGAAGTCTGTCTGTGGATGATTATGATTCAGTATTCGCTAAGCTAGCAAAGTTTGCTGGGCAATTCTTGCCAAATCAGCAGGCGTGGTGCTATAGATTTCAGAAAGGTTTGAATGACGATTTACGTAGGGACGTCATCAACCAAAGATGCCAAACATATAGGGAATGTTATGAAGCGGCTCTGAACAGCGAACGGATCTTCGGGCGCCCTCTCCCAAAGACCGAGGTGCAAACCCCCCGTGCCAATAACAATAAGCGTCCTCATAAAACGGGAGGGTCTGGAGCACACAAGCGCTCGCACACGTCTGATAATAGGGGCCAATCCCAATCACTGAACTGCAGCCGGTGCGGCAAATCAGGGCATAAAGTGAATGATTGTCGGGTTCAAGGATGTTTTAAATGTGGTCGCCTGGGTCACAAACAGTTTAACTGCAGAGAGGGCAAGCCAAATCAGAATAATGGAAATCAAAACAAAGGGCCTCCAGCAAGTGATGCCAATGCTGTGCCAGTAAATCCACAACGCCAGGGTGCTCAGGGCCGAGTCTATGCATTGACTCGGGATGAGGCATCTGTATCCGACACTGTTGTAACAGGTACTCTACTATACCGAGAATTACCCGCTAGAGTCTTATTCGATTCAGGTGCTACGCATAGTTTCATATCTGCTGATTTTACTGTTGAGCATAAATTAGCTTCTACTGCTTTAAATATGAACCTTTGCGTAAGTACCCCTTCGGGAGTCGATATGCCCGCCCATGCGATCTGTAGGGATGGTTACATTTGCATCGGAGGTAGGAAGCTTTCCTTAGATGTCATTGTACTAGACATCAAGGATTATGATATTATTCTCGGTATGGACTGGTTGGGTGCTTGCCATGCCACAATCGAGTGCGCGGAGAAGCGAGTCGTATTTCGTCTACCCGGCGAGGCAGACTTCTACTATTCGTGCAGCGCTGCACCGAAGACGGCAATGGTGATATCAGCAATTTCGGCTAGGCGTATGTTGCATTCGGGCTGTGAAGGGTACTTAGCTTCTGTTCGAGACACCCGGCGGGAATGTGCAGATGCAGCTCAGGCTGAAGTCATTGCAGATTTTCTCGACGTGTTCCCAGACGAGCTGCCTGGAATGCCTCCTGATCGTGAGATCGAATTCAGCATTGACACTTTTCCGGATTCGCGACCGATATCAAAGGCACCTTATCGCATGGCCCCAGCAGAGCTTAAGGAACTTAAAGTTCAGTTGCAAGACCTGTTGGACCGAGGATACATTCGTCCAAGCGTTTCTCCGTGGGGCGCTCCGGTGCTGTTCGTGAAAAAGAAAGATGGATCCATGCGGCTGTGCATTGACTACCGAGAACTGAATAAAGCGACCGTGCGGAATCAGTACCCTTTGCCAAGAATAGATGACTTGTTTGATCAGTTGCAAGGTGCAAGAGTTTTCTCTAAAGTTGATCTCAGGTCAGGGTATCACCAGTTGAAAATCAAATCAGAGGATATTCAAAAATCTGCTTTCAGAACCCGTTACGGACACTATGAGTTCCTCGTGATGTCGTTCGGTTTGACGAACGCCCCTGCAGCTTTCATGGATCTGATGAACCGCGTATTTCGGCCGTTTGTGGATAAGTTTGTAGTCGTGTTCATAGACGACATACTAATCTATTCCAAGAACGAGGCGGAGCACAAAGAACACCTGAAGATCGTGCTGCAGACATTACGAGACCATCAGTTGTTCGCTAAGCTCAGCAAGTGTGAGTTCTGGTTGAACAGCGTGGCGTTCCTTGGTCATGTCATCTCGGCCGAAGGCGTCGCCGTAGACCCGAAGAAAATAGAAGCGGTGGTGGACTGGAAGCAACCTACGTCAGCCAGCGAAGTTCGAAGCTTTCTGGGCCTTGCGGGATACTACCGTAGGTTCGTGAAGGACTTCTCTAAACTGGCCTCGCCTATGACTCGCCTTACTCAGAAAGGGATTGCATACGAATGGGGTGATGACTGCGAAGCCAGCTTTCGGGAACTTAAGCGGCGTCTTGTTTCAGCTCCGATCCTTGCACTTCCAGATGGGGTAGAAGAGTTTCAGATATACAGCGACGCTTCAGGACTCGGCTTAGGGTGTGTGCTCATGCAGAGGGACAAGGTAATATCGTACGCCTCCAGGCAACTGAAGCCGCACGAGAAGAACTACCCGACGCATGACTTAGAATTGGCGGCGATTGTATTTGCTTTGAAGTTGTGGAGGCATTATCTTTATGGTGTTGCTTGCAAAATCTTCACAGATCACAAGAGCCTCAAGTATCTTTTTACCCAGCGGGAATTGAACCTCCGGCAGCGACGTTGGCTAGAACTTATTAAGGACTATGACCTAACGATCGCGTATACTCCGGGCAAGGGAAACGTCGTTGCTGATGCTCTGAGTCGGAAGCACGTGGGCTCGTTATCTATAGACAGCCGTTTACTTCGAGATCTTGAGGCGATGGGCATCGAGTTTCGAGTTCGGCATCCAGGAGTGCAGCTGGCACCACTCCATCTTGAACTGGGTTTACGTGGTAGAATCAAATCAGCTCAGGAGGGCGATCAGTTCTTAGCGAAGGTGCGCGGATTAATCTCGGCGGGGAAGACGTCTGACTTTGTGGCAGGCGAAGATGGGGCCTTACAGATGAAAGGGAGGCTATGTGTTCCTAACGACCCAGAACTTCGAAGGGAAATTATGGCGGAAGCACACTACGCGAAGTATTCTTTACATCCGGGGAGCACGAAGATGTACAAGGACTTGCGCGGGACTTTCTGGTGGCACGGTATGAAGCGGGATGTGGCGACCTTTGTGTCACAGTGCATGGCCTGTCAACAGGTGAAAGCTGAGCATCAGAGGCCCGGCGGGGAACTGCAGAACCTCGCTATTCCCGAGTGGAAATGGGACAACATCACTATGGATTTTATTGTGGGATTTCCGAAGACGCCACGAGGGCACGATGCGATTTGGGTCATAGTTGATCGTTTGACCAAATCAGCCCACTTTCTTCCCATAAAAGTTACTTGGAGCGTCGATCGGTTAGCACAAATTTACATAGATGAGATCGTCCGATTACACGGAGTACCTGCCTCAATCGTCTCTGACCGTGACGGACGCTTCTTATCTCGTTTCTGGACTAGTCTACAAGCTGCTTTGGGAACCAAGCTACAGTTCAGTACCGCATACCACCCGCAGACTGATGGACAGACAGAGAGGACAAATCAGATACTCGAAGATATGTTACGGCTGTGTGCTATTGATTTAAAGACTAGTTGGTGTAACACCCCGTTCCGCTCAAGCGGACTGCCGTCTCAAAACGGCAATCGTGAAGCTGTCCCGACCTGCTTTGCCTCGATCAAGAAGCAAAGGATATCCAGACTTGCCCCTACAGGAACCCGGCTTGGACTTTCAGAGACTCGCTCAGACGTATCGCTCTACCGAGGCGAATCATCGCTAAGGTGGGTGGCTACGGTGAACTTGTCTTTGCTTAGCCAGCACACATAAAATCTAGAATATTTATGCTAGTCGCTAGGTGATTCACCCCTGCATGCTAATGAATCCAACGCACCTAGCTAAGGGAGTAATCCCAACTTGTATTTCCTGCTAGAACATGGAAATTGAAATACTGCTTATATTCAGACCCTCGCATGCTAAGCCCCTTAACGGTTTCATCTCTCGGCTTACCTTCGGGTCCGAGCAACGTGCCTGTTTATGTTCCTTAGAAACGCATGCTTGTCTGCTTAATGTTTGCCTTGTTTTCATCCAAACCCCGGGAGACTACTAAGTAGTCGTCCCGTGCGTGATTGAACCTGCAAGTATCTAAGACCGTTGGGTCATCAGGCAGCCCCGAACCAGGGGAATGTATCAAGACAAGTCAATCACTGTACAGAATCAAGATTCAAATATCTCGTGTTCTCGTGTTCAAAGTGCATTTGCGCCATCAATTCCAGTGCACTCTTGTTCCCGTGTATCTCCTGATAATTGACTGACCCAACCACTGCATGTCGCGGACTAGTTCCACGGACGGTCACCGGGGCACTGGGGCCGATCCGGTCCGGATGGAGCTCGTGTGTAGTCTCGTGTGCAGGGAGGATAGCTTGCAACGCATCGTGTTCGTGTGCCTCGTGTATACGCGTAGCATGCTATCCTTGTCCTCGACTACGTCCAGTAATGGCTCCGCCAGCGACTCCTGTTCATATAGATAAGTCATCCTCGCTTAGCGGCTATCCGCGTGCGAGTCACTGCATCGCATCAAGAACAAATAAATACCTGAACGACCATGTTAAACGACCCTCGTGTTTGCATGTTGCATATGCTATGCTCCTGAATGCTTATACTTGCCCGTGCTTGAATTAACAATGTTTGCCTTGGACAGGGAAGGAGATGGTAAGTCTCGCCGTGTTTCCTCAAACATCGCACGGCGCACTGCCCGACACGATAGCTATTCAATGTTTGCATGAAACTGATCCTAAGGCAACTAGAAAGACAACTTAATAGTTGTGCACGGAACCTGTATTACGTGTTTGGATTTGTCGAGCGGGCGAGTAGCTTCCCCACCAGTGCATTCAATGTACTGATAATCCACCAGTTTGATATGCAGGGTGCGGGAGAACCTCGTGCGGTGCGGACGCCTCCTTCGTACGTGCTAAGGCCAGGAGTTCCCTCTGAAGCCTTGCAACGGTGCGTCCGGGACTGAAGCACATATACAAGACATAAGTTGTGAACATCGCCTGACCATCGCCTGTACAATTATTTCACAATTGTAGCCACTTGGCACGCTTTTACTGTTTCAGAGAGAGAGGCTTGAGCGACTTGTAATCTTGGCTATACGCCGCCTGTAATACATGTTTCATATCAATAAAGAGATTACTTTACTTGTTTCAATGCTTCCGCTATGTATTGTCGACTCAGTGAACCTGTTACCGATCGCCTATGCGTTCATGACTCCGCTGCACTCGGACAATCTGTGCGACTCTGTGGCTTAGAACTCTTGTCGCCAGCTAATGAACCATGGCCTGGCACGGGTGTGGCTCACGCTCGTGCGGCATCACGCCCGGATGGGTTAAGCGATCGTTCCGCGGGAGCGCTGGCGAGGGTGATTCCCGCCTAGCGGGAACGGCCGATTGCCTGCGGGAGATCGGGGCGTGACATGTTGGTATCAAAGCCTGGCTTCTACGCCTTTGGACTTCAATTCGATATCTCTGTTTCGAAAGCTCGTTCGTGGGTTATGTGCACGCTCTCTCTCAATGCCTCGATGGGATGTTCCAACAATAAGTCTAAATACTTTCAAAATGCGTTTTGAATGATATACTTGCTTGTCTGGTTGTATGCTGCGAGTGGCCTTTGTGCCAACCTGTGCGAACCACTTGAGAGTATCGCTAGTAGCTTGTCCGATTTTCACTAACCCTAAGTTTGGTTGAATGCATCTATTCGAGGGACGCCTTGAACTAGTGCACCATCCAAGACTTAAGAAAAGGTGAAACTCGAGTGCTAAGACTTCGCTATCACTGAGCTGGTTGACGTGTTCACACTAGAAATGCATGTCGAAGGTGCGCACGATCCAGTCTAAGCGATGTGCTAAGATCAAAGCTTGTGCAAGTGAAGATCCAAATGAACAAGTACAAACGACTTGTCTAGGATTGCCTCAACCCTAGATTTCTGCTTGTCCTTAGTAAGTCTCGAGGACGAGACTTTTTCTAAGTTGGGTAGGATGTAACACCCCGTTCCGCTCAAGCGGACTGCCGTCTCAAAACGGCAATCGTGAAGCTGTCCCGACCTGCTTTGCCTCGATCAAGAAGCAAAGGATATCCAGACTTGCCCCTACAGGAACCCGGCTTGGACTTTCAGAGACTCGCTCAGACGTATCGCTCTACCGAGGCGAATCATCGCTAAGGTGGGTGGCTACGGTGAACTTGTCTTTGCTTAGCCAGCACACATAAAATCTAGAATATTTATGCTAGTCGCTAGGTGATTCACCCCTGCATGCTAATGAATCCAACGCACCTAGCTAAGGGAGTAATCCCAACTTGTATTTCCTGCTAGAACATGGAAATTGAAATACTGCTTATATTCAGACCCTCGCATGCTAAGCCCCTTAACGGTTTCATCTCTCGGCTTACCTTCGGGTCCGAGCAACGTGCCTGTTTATGTTCCTTAGAAACGCATGCTTGTCTGCTTAATGTTTGCCTTGTTTTCATCCAAACCCCGGGAGACTACTAAGTAGTCGTCCCGTGCGTGATTGAACCTGCAAGTATCTAAGACCGTTGGGTCATCAGGCAGCCCCGAACCAGGGGAATGTATCAAGACAAGTCAATCACTGTACAGAATCAAGATTCAAATATCTCGTGTTCTCGTGTTCAAAGTGCATTTGCGCCATCAATTCCAGTGCACTCTTGTTCCCGTGTATCTCCTGATAATTGACTGACCCAACCACTGCATGTCGCGGACTAGTTCCACGGACGGTCACCGGGGCACTGGGGCCGATCCGGTCCGGATGGAGCTCGTGTGTAGTCTCGTGTGCAGGGAGGATAGCTTGCAACGCATCGTGTTCGTGTGCCTCGTGTATACGCGTAGCATGCTATCCTTGTCCTCGACTACGTCCAGTAATGGCTCCGCCAGCGACTCCTGTTCATATAGATAAGTCATCCTCGCTTAGCGGCTATCCGCGTGCGAGTCACTGCATCGCATCAAGAACAAATAAATACCTGAACGACCATGTTAAACGACCCTCGTGTTTGCATGTTGCATATGCTATGCTCCTGAATGCTTATACTTGCCCGTGCTTGAATTAACAATGTTTGCCTTGGACAGGGA
>JAYESA010000312.1:210000-217500 GCA_036927795.1 Iris macrosiphon
AAGCAGTTTCTGTGCACGGGGGCAGACAAACTGTGCACGGGGGCAGACAAACTGTGCAAACGGAGCAGTTTCTGCGCACGCAAGCAGTTTCTGTGCACGGGGGCAGACAAACTGTGCACGGGGGCAGACAAACTTAGCAAACGGAGCAGTTTCTGCGCACGGGGGCAGACAAACGTAGCAAACGCACCAGTTTCTGCGCACGCAGGCAGTTTCTGTGCACGGGCGTGGGGCTGTCGGGGTGTATCGGCCGCACGGGGGCAGACAAACTTAGCAAACGCACCAGTTTCTGCGCACGCAAGCAGTTTCTGTGCACGGGGGCAGACAAACGTAGCAAACGGAGCAGTTTCTGCGCACGGGGGCAGACAAACTTAGCAAACGCACCAGTTTCTGCGCACGCAAGCAGTTTCTGTGCACGGGCGTGGGGCTGTCGGGGTGTATCGGCCGCACGGGGCAGAGCCACGCTGCAGTTGCAGCACATTCTGCGCACCCAACCAGTTTGTGTGCACGGGGGCGGGGCTGACAGGGTGTACAGGCCGCACGGGGCAGAGAAACCGTGCGGTTGCAGCACTTCCTGCGCACGCAAGCAGTTTCTGTGCACGGGCGTGGGCCTGACAGGCCGTATCGGCCGACCGGGGGCGAGCAACGTGAGCGGCCCGCGGCAGATTCTGCGCCCCGCGGCAGTTTCTGCGCCCCGCGGCAGATTCTGCCCACGGCGTGGGCCTGACACGCTGTATCGCGCGCACGGTTTCGCGTTGCGGCGCGGCGCAAAAAATGACAAGCTCCTCGGGCACTTTGGTCCCCCCTAGTCAGCCCCACAATAAAACTGCAAATCTATTATAGGGGGAAGGTGGTGTTCGCGGAGGGTTTCGTCGCGCGCGACAGGCCCGTCCGCACGGAGGCGAGGATTTCGACGACCCCGTGCTCCACGATGCGTCCAACGCGGCTGACCCGTGCGCGCGGCGCCGCGCTGAGGCGACCCGCGCATCGAGCGGCGGCATCGCTCGAGCGAGGCGAAGGATTCCAGGGGCGCGGTGCGCTGCGTTGCAGCAGTTTCTGCGCGCGCGCTGCGGTCCCCCTGCTGTGCGACAGAAACAGCCGCGTCTCGGGGCTGCTCCTTGCCCCCGTGCGGGCGGGGGGTTGGGCAAGTTTCCTCTAGAAATGACAAGCTCCTCAAGCACTTTGGTCCCCCGGAGTCAGCCCCACAATAAAACTGCAAATCTATTATAGGGGGAAGCAGTGTGTTGGGCTGAAATTTGAGGCGGGCAACGAAATGCGAGCGGACCAAAGGCAGCGCGTGTGGTGCCCCGTTCCCCCTATTCGGGGAGCGCGGCTAAGAAATACTAAGACGGTATCGTTCGATCGGGATAGATTGAATTAAGAACTCGTCCTCGTTATGGATTTGTTTCTTCGGAATCGATTCCCATATTCAGTGGACCGTGCCCCAAGGATCGACTTAGCGGCAGAGTCAGGAGGGACCTCTCCGCTGCATTCTTTTGTTGCCTAGTTTTCGCTGTCGCTTGTTGCTTTCGTGCCTTGAGTTAGATTTCGGATTTGTTTGGGTTTTCTTGAACGGTTTCGATGGATTTCATTGCTTGCGTTCTTAGGACTGCACTTCAATTCCGATAATGGAAAGAGAGGAAGAAGTACTGATCAGCTGTTCGTGTCAATACAGGTGATCCAGCACTAGGCGTCGCTCAAGCGGACTCCTAAATCACTTCCTTCCTTCCTCCTTCCAACCACAAAAAGTGAGTGGCTACCAACCCGATAAGCTAGCCCTACTTGCTAGTCTTCACATCTAATTCTTGTGTTCGTGCTTGCCCCGATCAAACGATACCAAGTAATAACTAAAAGATATCAAGATAAGGGAAATAGACTTGGATTTGTATGCTTGTCATTAAAACGTGCGAACGGTTACCTACTACATGCTTGCCTATTCAAAATGTTTACCATATGCATATATACAAGTTAGAATGCTTACTTCTTCTTCTATAAATATGCTTTATGTAGAACACCCTTGCCATGCATCAATTATTCAGGGAGACTATGCAAAATACATCACACAATGCTATGTATCCCCTGATTTCAATGCCTCAGCTACATAAATGCAAACTTAACACAAACGCCGTTGATCACGGACAACTTGTGCACAAGGCCCCTCGGTTCCTGCGGACGGTCGCCGGGGCACTGGCACCGATCCGATCCGGACGGAACCTCAAGATTAGTCTCTCCCATAGGCGAGATGGCGTGCAGCGATACATGTGCCTCCGTCACCTTAGCCTGAGACTAAGACCGTCCATTATGGCATCAAAGCCAGTGATCCCCTCGTATATTTAAACCTGTTGCTACTAACTTGTGTCTTCTTGACAGGGAAGGCAAGGTAAGTATTGTGCAGGTGGTTCAGACGGACAGGTAAATATCACCGAACGGTGACGAGTCATTTCAATGATTCTATATCTATGTCTTGTTGTAAAATGAACTAAGGCAAGATAGAAACCCACAAATTTGCATGCTTCATTAAAACAATGTGTTGATTGGTATAGTTGGGATAGCTTGCCTTCACCAGTACGTTTCGATGTACTGACCCTCGTTGAAACAGGTTCCCCGCGCTAGGAAGAACCGAGCGAGGAGCAGGAGACAAACCCCCAATCCAGTCCAGCTGTAGGCGCGCCTCGACCGTGCCACCTAAGAAGCATTTTGAAGAAGGAAACATTTTGAAGAAGAAGCCCTTCGAAGAAGAAGCTAGCCACCGAAGCAATCATGCAGCTTCGTGGCAAGGCAGTCGTTCCGTCTCAAGGTCTTACATTTTGAGTTTAGTAAGGGATGTAATGTACAGGACTGCTATCTCATTTTGTGTCAACACTTTTGTAAGCCCATAGAGGCAATCCATATGACTCAGTTCGGGGAGTTTGTAATAGATGTTCATATTATCAATAAAAGAGAACTTTTCCATGTTTCAATATGTGTTTCAATTATCTGCGTACTCTGAATATGTGCTCGTTATGCAAAACAAAAATACTTAGCCTTGTGCGGTGCGCAACCTAGGCCCGCACGGCGGTCACGCCCGGGGGACGACTATCGATTCCACGGATTCGGGGCGTGACATGTTGGTATCAGAGCATAGCTTCAAAGTTTCTTTGATTCATGAACTGGAAAAGTTCCCTTAGCGATAACTCGCCTATGCGAACTCCTGAACTCGTTAAGGCCAAAATGAGATACGTTCATGCAATAAGTCCATAATACATTATGATCCTGATGTAATTTACCTTCCTTTCAAGGAACGACGCAAGCGCAACCGTCAGCGCTAGCACCAGGTGAGCCTCGGACTCAGGAGAGCAGCTCCGGAACATCAGGAAGCTCTCGGAGCCAACGAGGCATGTCTCAAACAGACTCGATTCAACAAGTGATGCAAATGTTAACCAAGCAACGACAGAGTGATGATGCCCGCCAAGCCAAGTTCGAGAGCAACCTAGAGGCAAGGCTCTCAGTCCAACAAAAGCAGGTAGATACCCTGCAACAGCTTGTTCAGACCCTGGCCTCCAACCATTCTGCCGCAACGACAGCTACACCAGTGGAGCAGCCAGCGCTTGAAGTCGAACCATCGCCCGTGCCAAGGACGAGGGAAGTGACTACCTTCACCTTTGCAAACTTCAAGAAGGTCTGCAACACGCCATTCAAGGGGACTGAGGACCCAATCGTGGCCCTAGATTGGCTCGCCGAGCTTGAAGATCATTTTTCCCTCCTGGACGTGCCGGAAGACAAGCGCGTCACTTGTGCCAAACTACTGCTTCGCTTCAATGCGCACGACTGGTGGGACGTGCATCGACGATCTCTTCAACTTGGCCATGGAGAGGAGGCGATCGCGTGGACGACCTTTCGTGCCGCGTTTGAGGAGGAGTTTATACCCCCGCCTCTCCGACGTCAACGGGAAAATGAGTTCGTTCAGCTCCGGCAGGGCAGTATGACGGTGAAGCAATACTCTGCAGAATTCAACAAACTGGCCAAATTTGCCACCGCCTACCTACCGGACGCAGCGAGTCGTGCCAGACGATTCGAAGGAGGGCTACGTCCCGGCATCCACGGGCACGTATCCGTCCCACAGTATCAGACGATGAGGGAAGTCTTAAACCATGCCCTCTCCCTCGAGCCGCAGTATCCTCACGTTGCCACCGGCGCTGTGCAAACCCCCAATCACAAACGCCAAGGCAACGACAGAGGAAACACAGCTGCAAAGCGCCCTAACAACGGCGGTTCGAAAAAGGGAAACTCGGGGCAACGATGTGACTTCTGTAGAAGGACAGGGCACGTCGAAAGTGAATGTCGCCGGAAGCACGGGTTATGTCTCATTTGTGGAGCTTCCGATCACGCCCTTCCCAACTGTCCAAAGTTCACCGAGCGTCGTCCTCCGCAACAAAATCAGACTCTGGCACCTCAAGCAAATCGAGCGGCGCCTCAGCAAGGGCGTAATCAAGCTCAAGGCCGAGTCTACACCATGACACGGGAAGAAGCATTAGCTTCGGATACAGTCGTGTCAGGTACCTTACTTTTCAATAATATACCTGCTCGTGTTCTATTTGATTCAGGTGCAACGCATAGTTTTATTTCCACAAATTTTGCCGTGGAAAACAATGTAAAAATGACTCCGTTGCACTTAGATTTAAATGTTAGCACCCCCTCTGGTACAAAAATCCCTGTTCGTTCAGTATGCCTAGGTGGTTACATTTGTATTGGGGAGAAGAAGCTGTCGCTCGATGTCTTAGTTCTAGATGTTAGGGACTATGATATCATCTTGGGAATGGATTGGCTAGGCGCATGCGCAGCAACTATCGAGTGTGCAGAGAAGCGAGTCGTTTTCCGTCTGCCCGGAGAAGCCGTGTTCTGTTACACCAGTAGTCCAGCGAACGATGCGACCAAGGCCTGCATGGTGATTTCAGCAAAATCTGCTCGGCGAATGCTCTACACAGGCTGCGAGGGATTTCTAGCATCAGTTCGGGACGCGCGGCAGGACTGCGCAAACGTCGAGCCTAATTCCGTTGAGGCGGAGTTCCCCGACGTGTTTCCGAGCGAACTACCCGGTATGCCGCCCGATCGAGAGATTGAATTCACTATTGACACATTTCCGAACACGCAGCCGATCTCCAAACCTCCATACAGAATGGCCCCTGCAGAGCTGAAGGAACTAAAGTGCCAGCTCCAAGGATTACTTGACCGTGGGTTCATCCGTCCGAGCGTGTCTCCTTGGGGCGCTCCCGTGCTCTTCGTGAAGAAGAAGGACGGAACTCTACGCCTATGCATCGACTACAGAGAATTGAATAAGGTCACAATCAGAAACAAATATCCTCTGCCACGGATCGATGACTTGTTCGATCAACTACAAGGAGCTGCAGTATTTTCAAAAATCGATCTTCGCTCGGGTTATCACCAGCTGAAGATTAGGCCCGAGGACACCCACAAAACTGCCTTCCGAACCCGGTACGGTCATTACGAGTTTTCCGTGATGCCGTTCGGACTGATGAATGCTCCTGCGGCATTCATGGACGTTATGAATCGGGTATTTAGACCTTTTATCGATAAATTTGTGGTAGTTTTTATCGATGATATCTTGGTGTACTCGAAGACTAGGGATGAGCACGCAGGACACCTGCGGATGGTGTTGCAAACCCTTCGAGACAATCAGCTGTACGCCAAACTGAGTAAATGTGAGTTTTGGCTAGACAGTATATCCTTTTTGGGCCATGTTATCTCGTCTCAAGGCATCTCAGTTGACCCGAAGAAAATAGAAGCAATCACGCAGTGGAAACGACCGGAGTCAGCTAGCGACATCCGAAGCTTTCTTGGACTGGCAGGATACTACCGTCGGTTCATACAGAACTTTGCTAGAATTGCTTCGCCCTTGACGCAGCTCACACGGAAGGGTGCGAAGTTTACTTGGACGGACGACTGTGAAGCTTCGTTTACGGAGTTAAAGCAGCGCCTCGTCTCCGCTCCGGTCCTTACTTTGCCAAACGGACCTGACGACTTCAAAATATATAGCGATGCATCAGGAAGGGGACTAGGATGTGTCCTGATGCAACGTGACAAAGTGATCGCCTACGCGTCTAGACAGCTAAAGCCTCACGAGCAAAACTACCCAACGCATGACCTCGAGCTTGCCGCGGTAGTGTTTGCATTGAAGCTGTGGCGCCACTATCTTTATGGAGTGCCGTGTGAAATCTATACGGACCATAAAAGTTTGAAATATCTGTATACTCAAAAAGATTTGAATCTTCGGCAGCGGCGATGGCTTGAACTCCTAAGCGACTTCGACCTCATGATCAGATACACGCCTGGCAAGGGAAACGTCGTAGCTGACGCACTGAGTCGAGTGTTTGCAGGAAGTTTGGCTATTGATGATAGGCTGCACCGAGATCTTGAATCACTGGGCATTACCTTAAAAATCAGATACACAAAGTGGGCGCAAGTATCACAACTGCGCCTCGAACCCGACTTGCTACAACGAGTAAAGACCGCTCAGAAGGACGACCCGTTCCTGTAAAAGATTCATGCCCTTATCTCAGCAGGGAAGGCGTCCGACTTTGCGGTAAGCACGGATGGCACGCTTCGAGTGAAGGGAAGACTGTGCGTTCCAAGCGACGCGGCTCTCAGGGAAGAGATACTCACGGAAGCCCACTATGCTAGCTATACTTCTCATCCGGGTAGCACAAAGATGTATCGGGATCTTCGCACGACGTTTTGGTGGCACGGCTTGAAAAAGGATGTGGCGCTGTTTGTGTCGCATTGCATGGCTTGTCAACGAGTAAAGGCCGAACACCAGAAACCAGGCGGAGAACTGCAGAGCCTTGCTATTCCGGAGTGGAAATGGGATGATATAACGATGGATTTTATCGTTGGTTTGCCGAGGACGCAACGGGGACATGATGCAGTCTGGGTTATCGTCGATCGACTCACCAAGTCAGCTCACTTTCTGCCTATCAAATCTACTTGGAGTGCCGACCGCCTGGCTCAGATATATCTCAATGAAATCGTTCGACTCCATGGCGTGCCCGTAACCATAGTCTCCGATCGAGATGGTCGATTCATATCACGTTTCTGGGGAAGCCTACAGTCAGCAATGGGGACGAAGTTGAAGTTTAGCTCCGCCTACCATCCACAGACCGACGGCCAAACCGAGCGTGTCAACCAGATCCTCGAAGACATGTTGCGACTCTGCGCCTTGGACTTGAAGACGAGTTGGGACCTTCATCTACCTTTAGCTGAATTTGCTTACAACAATAGTTATCAATCGAGCATTCAAATGGCGCCGTATGAGGCGTTATACGGGCGGAAGTGTAGATCTCCTATCTGCTGGGACGAAGTTGGAGAACGGCAAGTACTTGGCCCTGAGCTCGTAGAGCAGACCGTCCAGAAGATTCGGCTGATTCGGGACAGATTAAAGATAGCTCAAAGTCGTCAAAAGAGCTACGCCGACACACATCGGAGACCGCTAGAATTCCAAGTAGGCGA
>JAYESA010000313.1:100000-105000 GCA_036927795.1 Iris macrosiphon
ATTCTCTTTTATCTTGGTTTCTTTTAGTTATTACTTGGTATCGTTTGATCGGGGCAAGGGAGTGAAGCTGGAAGCAAGCTAGCTAATCGGGTTGGTAGCCACTCACTTAGATTTTGGAAAGAAGAAGAAAAGAGGCGCTTCACGACTCCGTTCGCAAGCCGCCTACGGCTCGTTCACCTGCACACGAACAGCTCGATTAATACTTCTTCCTCTCTTTCCATTCTCGAAATAGAAGTGCAAGTCTATGAACGAAAACAATGAAAACCATCGAAACCGTTCAAGGGAAACAAGCAAATCCCAAAACCAACTCAAAGCACGGAAGCAACAAGCGACATCGAAAACCGAGGCAATAAAAGATAGCAGCGGAGAGGTCCCTCCTGACTCTGCCGCTAAGACGATCCTTGGGGCGCAGTCCACTGAATATGGGAATCGATTCCGAAGAAACAAATCCATAACGAGGACGAGTTCTTAATTCAATCTATCCCGATCGAACGATACCGTCTTGTGTTTCTTAGCCGCGCTCTCCGCATCGGAAGAACGGGGCGCTACATCCTACCCAACCAATTGGAAGTTTCGTCCCGAAACTTAAGAACAGGACCTACCATCAGGGAACGTTACGTTGGGGATGTTTAGCAGAGTATTTGGGGCAGTCACGAATTCTGTGGGTTGCATCGCCACAGATGAGGCATAATCCTTGTTTCAGACGACATTCGTTGACCAAGTGCCCTGGCCTCCTACAGAAGTGACATAGCTGCCCTCTCTGCGGACCACCGTTATTGCGGCGCTTTGCAGCGGTGTTTCCTCCCTCGTCGCTTTGGCGTTTGTGACTGGATGTATGCACAGCGCCGACAGAAACGTGAGGATATTGTGGTTCGAGAGATAGGGCGTGATTCATGACTTCACGCATTGTCCCGTACTGATTATTGACCACGTGCGAATGGATGGCAGGACGGAGACCACCTTCAAACCTTCTAGCTCGACTCGCTGCATCAGATAAATAGGCCCTAGCGAATTTGGAGAGTCGGTTGAATTCGGCGGAGTACTCTTTAACTGTCATCCTGCCTTGCCTTAGTTGCACGAAGTCATTTTCCATTTGACGTTGTACTGGAGGCGGGATAAACTCCTCTTCGAACGCGGCACGAAAGGTCGTCCACGAGATCGCCTCCTCTCCGTGATCAAATTGGAGAGATCGTCGATGCACGTCCCACCAATCGTGTGCGTTGAGGCGGAGCTGTAGTTGCGCGCAGGCGACGCGCCTATCTTCGGGGACCTCTAGCAGAGTGAAGTGGTCTTCAATCTCGGCTAGCCAATCTAGAGCTACCACTGCGTCCTCAGTCCCATCGAACGGAGTGTTGCAGACCTTCTTGAAATGGCCCAAGTTGAAGGCAGTCACGTCCCTCGGCCTTGGAATTTGAGGCGTCTCCACTTCAAGCACGGGCTGTTCCACCGGAGTCGTTGCTGTTGCGGCGGAATGGTTGGCAGCCAAGGTCTGAACCATTTGTTGCAGGGCATCAACCTGCTTCTGTTGGACTGAGAAACGGGTCTCTAAATTACTCTCGAGCTTGGCTTGGCGGGCATCGTCTCTTTGTCGTTGCTCTTCTAGCATTTTCATTAACCGCTCTAGCGGGTCGACTTGAGACATGCCTCGCTGGCTCCGAGAGCTTCCCGAATTGCCCGAACTGCTCTCTTGTGTTTCGATCGGTGGTTGCGCTGCAGATTGCGCTGGATCCATTCCTTCAAAAGAAGGTAAATTACATTAGGATCATAATGTATTACGGACTTATTGCATGAACGTATCTCATTTTGGCCTAGCGAGTTCAAGAGTTCGCACAGGAATTTTGATCGTTAAAGGAACTTTTCCAGCACGAAGTCTAAGGAACTTTGAATCTGTGCTCTGATACCACTATGTCACGCCCCGAGGCGTCCCCCGAGTCGTGACCGCCGTGCGGGCCTGGAGTTGCGCCCGCACAAGGCTTTTTAATGATTTGCATAGCAAGCACATACTCAGAGTACGCAGATAAATTGAAACACAGATTTGAAACATAGAAAAGTTCTCTTTATTGATAATGAACATCTATTACAAACTCTTGAACGAGTCAGCTAATATGCCGAACGGCTTACAAAAGGGTTGACTCAAAATGAGATAGCAGTCCTGTACATTACATCCTTTTATAAACTCAAAACGATAAAGACCTCCGGGCTGGAGGATCGCCTTGCCACGGAGCTGCATTTGTGTATGAAGAGTTGCAGCTTCGAACTTCAAAATGCTTCGAGGCGCGGTGAAGGTGCGCTAACAGCTGGACTGGATCGGGAAGACGACTTCGGCTCCTCGCTCGGTTCGCCTTAGTGCGGAGAACCTGTTTCAACGAGGGTCAGCATATCGAAACATGCTGGTGAAGGCGAGCTAGCCTGACTTTACCAATCAACACGTTGTTTAGTGAAGCATGCATATTTGGTTGGTTTCTATCTTGCCTTAGTTCATTTACAGTTAAGCAGCATATTGAATTTACTGAAATGAACGTGCCACCGTTAGGTGGATTTTACCTGACCGTCTGAATTACCTGCACAATACTTACCTTGCCTTCCCTGCCACGAAGACACAAGTTAGTATGCAACAGGTTTAAATATACATGATGATCACTGGCTTGATTGCCATAATGGACACTAGTCTGTGACGAAGATGGTTTGCTACGTGCAAGAACGTTAGGCGCCGCATACCACCCTGTCCTAGTACGTGAGACTAAACGTTAGTTCCGTCCGGAGCCGGAACGGTGCCAGTGCCCCAGCAGCCGCCCGCAGGAACTATACCTTGTGCACAAGTTGTCCGTGATCGCACACTAACAATCATTCGCCCGGAGGCTACGTTTGACAAGCATTCGCCCGGAGGCTACGTTATATTCATGCATCAGGATATACGTTTAAACTTGTGTCTATGCATTTGATGAACATTTCCGAACGAACAAGCATGCAAAGATATAACCGTTCACAAGTTTCATTGACAAGCATAAGTACCAAGTCTATTCTCTTTTATCTTGGTTTCTTTTAGTTATTACTTGGTATCGTTTGATCGGGGCAAGGGAGTGAAGCTGGAAGCAAGCTAGCTAATCGGGTTGGTAGCCACTCACTTAGATTTTGGAAAGAAGAAGAAAAGAGGCGCTTCACGACTCCGTTCGCAAGCCGCCTACGGCTCGTTCACCTGCACACGAACAGCTCGATTAATACTTCTTCCTCTCTTTCCATTCTCGAAATAGAAGTGCAAGTCTATGAACGAAAACAATGAAAACCATCGAAACCGTTCAAGGGAAACAAGCAAATCCCAAAACCAACTCAAAGCACGGAAGCAACAAGCGACATCGAAAACCGAGGCAATAAAAGATAGCAGCGGAGAGGTCCCTCCTGACTCTGCCGCTAAGACGATCCTTGGGGCGCAGTCCACTGAATATGGGAATCGATTCCGAAGAAACAAATCCATAACGAGGACGAGTTCTTAATTCAATCTATCCCGATCGAACGATACCGTCTTGTGTTTCTTAGCCGCGCTCTCCGCATCGGAAGAACGGGGCGCTACAGCCGCCCCCATGGGCCCATGCCGAAGGATGTCGCCTCCGCGGCGGACGTGCCGCGGGGGAACCCTTGAAGTGAAATTCCAAACGGTCGGCGGGCTGAATCCTTTGCAGACGACTTAAATACGCGACGGGGCATTGTAAGTGGCAGAGTGGCCTTGCTGCCACGATCCACTGAGATCCAGCCCTTTGTCGCACAGATTCGTCCCCCCCCCCCCCCCCCAATCTCCCAACAAAACGTACCCCCCAGGGTTGGACCTGCGACCGGACCCCGCATGCCAAGGACCCTCGACTTGGGCGCCACGTCGGGGCGACGCACTACCCGCACTTACCTACCGGGCGCTCCCTCACGCCAGACCGACTACTTAGCTGCGGCGCCACGTCCCGAGGGCGGACGCATGGAGCTTGCATCCAAGTCCCGGGGTAGGCCGGCAGACCCCACCTAGAACCGTACCCGGGGCTCTCACACGCCCGCATCCTCCGGTACTACTTGTCCCCGTGGCTATCACACGATACCCCGCCACCACCTCCCCGGGGCGCGACCGAAACAAACGATCACCAAACGGATGCCCGCTCACTGATAGGGGTACCGGACAATACTTGTTTCACAAAGGGGCTTACTTTACGGACTACATGAGTCTTTTTGGCGGCAGCTCCCGCGACGCAAGGCGGTGTATGCGCACGGCGACCGGGTCGTCCCGCCCGCACGGGATTGGCCAACCGTGGGTGTATAGGACGCGCGGGGCCGGAGAACCCACGAGTTGCAGCATATTTGGCCGCACGCGAACATATTCCGTGCACGGGGGCAGACAAACTTAGCAAACGCACCAGTTTCTGCGCACGCACGCAGTTTCTGTGCACGGGCGTGGGGCTGACCGGGTGTACCGGCCGCCCGGGGGCAAGGCACCGAGCAGTTTCTGCGCACGGGGGCAGACCAACTTAGCAAACGCACGGGGGCAGACAAACTGTGCAAACGGAGCAGTTTCTGCGCACGCAAGCAGTTTCTGTGCACGGGGGCAGACAAACTGTGCACGGGGGCAGACAAACTGTGCAAACGGAGCAGTTTCTGCGCACGCAAGCAGTTTCTGTGCACGGGGGCAGACAAACTGTGCGAACGGTAGCAAACGCACCAGTTTCTGCGCACGCAAGCAGTTTCTGTGCACGGGCGTGGGGCTGTCGGGGTGTATCGGCCGCACGGGGCAGAGCAACGCTGCAGTTGCAGCACATTCTACGCACCCAACAAGTTTATGCGCACGGGGGCGGGGCTGACAGGGTGTATAGGCCGCACGGGGCAGACAAACCGTGCGGTTGCAGCACTTCCTGCGCACGCAAGCAGTTTCTGTGCACGGTCGTGGGGCTGACAGGGTGTAGCGGCCGCCCGGGGGCAAGGCAGCGAGCAGTTTCTGCGCACGGGGGCAGACAAACTTAGCAAACGCA
>JAYESA010000313.1:197500-200000 GCA_036927795.1 Iris macrosiphon
CTCCGCACCAAGGCGAACCGAGCGAGGAGCCGAAGTCGTCTTCCCGATCCAGTCCAGCTGTTAGCGGAATCTTCACCGCGCCTCGAAGCCTTTTGAAGTCCGAAGCTGCAACTCTTCATACACAAATGCAGCTTCGTGGCAAAGCGATCCTCCAGCCTGGAGGTCTTTATCATTTTGAGTTTATAAAAGGATGTAATGTACCAGACTGCTATCTCATTTTGAGTCAACCCTTTTGTAAGCCGTTCGGCATATTAGCTGACTCGTTCAAGAGTTTGTAATAGATGTTTATTATCAATAAAGAGAACTTTTCTATGTTTCAAATCTGTGTTTCAATTTATCTGCGTACTCTGAATACGTGCTTGCTATGCAAATCATTAAAAAGCCTTGTGCGGGCGCAACTCCAGGCCCGCACGGCGGTCACGACTCGGGGGACGCCTCGGGGCGTGACATAGTGGTATCAGAGCACAGATTCAAAGTTCCTTAGACTTCGTGCTGGAAAAGTTCCTTTAACGATCAAATTCCTGTGCGAACTCTTGAACTCGCTAGGCCAAAATGAGATACGTTCATGCAATAAGTCCATAATACATTATGATCCTAATGTAATTTACCTTCTTTTGAAGGAATGGATCCAGCGCAATCTGCAGCGCAACCACCGATCGAAACACAAGAGAGCAGTTCGGGTACTTCGGGAAGCTCTCGGAGCCAGCGAGGCATGTCTCAAGTCGACCCGCTAGAGCGGTTAATGAAAATGCTAGAAGAGCAACGACAAAGAGACGATGCCCGCCAAGCCAAGCTCGAGAGTAATTTAGAGACCCGTTTCTCAGTCCAACAGAAGCAGGTAGATGCCCTGCAACAAATCGTTCAGACTTTGGCTGCCAATCATTCCGCCGCAACAGCAACGACTCCGGTGGAACAGCCCGTGCTTGAAGTGGAGACGCCTCAAATCCCAAGGCCGAGGGACGTGACTGCCTTCAACTTGGGCCATTTCAAGAAAGTCTGCAACACCCCGTTCAACGGGACTGAGGACCCAGTGGTAGCTCTAGATTGGCTAGCCGAGATCGAAGACCACTTCACTCTGCTAGAGGTCCCCGAAGATAGGCGCGTCGCCTGCGCGCAACTGCAGCTCCGTCTCGACGCACACGATTGGTGGGACGTGCATCGACGATCTCTCCAACTTGATCACGGAGAGGAGGCGATCTCGTGGACGACCTTTCGTGCCGCGTTCGAAGAGGAGTTTATACCGCCTCCAGTACAACGTAAGATGGAAAATGACTTCGTGCAACTAAGGCAAGGCAGGATGACAGTTAAAGAATACTCCGCCGAATTCAACCGACTCTCCAAATTCGCTAGGGCCTATTTACCTGATGTAGCGAGTCGAGCCAGAAGGTTTGAAGGTGGACTACGCCCTGCCATCTATTCGCACGTAGTCAACAATCAGTACGGAACCATGCGTGAAGTCATGAATCACGCCCTGTCGCTCGAACCACTCTATCCTCATGTTGCTGCCGGCGCTGTGCATACATCCAGTCACAAACGCCAAAGCAACGAGGGAGGAAATACCGCTACAAAGCGCCCGAATAACGCTGGTCAGCAGGAAGGGGATTGGAACAAAACTTGTCACTTCTGTAAGAGAAAAGGGCACCTTAAGAAGTACTGCCGTAAAAGACTTGGATTATGCCTCGCTTGTGGCGATCCAGCCCATGCTATTTCCTCCTGTCCGAACCTTCATGGTCGTCGTCCTGAGCAAAATAATCCCTAACGGTAAGTTCTACCCTAAGTTTCGGGACGAAACTTCCAATTAGTTGGGTAGGATGTAGCGCCCCGTTCTTCCGATGCGGAGATCGCGGCTAAGAAACACAAGACGGTATCGTTCGATCGGGATAGATTGAATTAAGAACTCGTCCTCGTTATGGATTTGTTTCTTCGGAATCGATTCCCATATTCAGTGGACTGCGCCCCAAGGATCGGCTTAGCGGCAGAGTCAGGAGGGACCTCTCCGCTGCTATCTTTTATGCCTCGGTTTTCGATGTCGCTTGTTGCTTTCGTGCTTTGAGTTGGTTTTGGGATTTGCTTGTTTTCCTTGAACGGTTTCGATGATTTTCATTGTTTTCGTTCATAGACTTGCACTTCTATTCCGAGAATGGAAAGAGAGGAAGAAGTATTAATCGAGCTGTTCGTGTGCAGGTGAACGAGCAGTAGGCGGCTTGCGAACGGAGTCGTGAAGCGCCTCTTTCCTTCTTCTTTCCAAAATCTAAGTGAGTGGCTACCAACCCGATTAGCTAGCTCTGCTTCCGAGCTTCACTCCTTCGCCCCGATCAAACGATACCAAGTAATAATAAAAGAAACCAAGATAAAAGACAAATATACTTGGTTATTAAGCTTGTCAATCAAACCTGTGAACTGTTGCCTTATCGTATGCTTGTTCGTGCAAAGGTTCTATAAAACGGACTAAATATAGAACACATTTATGAAATTCTGCTTGTCTGTATTCGTGTTGCCT
>JAYESA010000313.1:250000-252102 GCA_036927795.1 Iris macrosiphon
GTGCAAACGGAGCAGTTTCTGCGCACGCAAGCAGTTTCTGTGCACGGGGGCAGACAAACTGTGCACGGGGGCAGACAAACTGTGCAAACGGAGCAGTTTCTGCGCACGCAAGCAGTTTCTGTGCACGGGGGCAGACAAACTGTGCGAACGGTAGCAAACGCACCAGTTTCTGCGCACGCAAGCAGTTTCTGTGCACGGGCGTGGGGCTGTCGGGGTGTATCGGCCGCACGGGGCAGAGCAACGCTGCAGTTGCAGCACATTCTACGCACCCAACAAGTTTATGCGCACGGGGGCGGGGCTGACAGGGTGTATAGGCCGCACGGGGCAGACAAACCGTGCGGTTGCAGCACTTCCTGCGCACGCAAGCAGTTTCTGTGCACGGTCGTGGGGCTGACAGGGTGTAGCGGCCGCCCGGGGGCAAGGCAGCGAGCAGTTTCTGCGCACGGGGGCAGACAAACTTAGCAAACGCACCAGTTTCTGCGTACGCAAGCAGTTTCTGTGCACGGGGGCAGACAAACTGTGCACGGGGGCAGACAAACTGTGCAAACGGAGCAGTTTCTGCGCACGCAAGCAGTTTCTGTGCACGGGGGCAGACAAACTGTGCACGGGGGCAGACAAACTTAGCAAACGGAGCAGTTTCTGCGCACGGGGGCAGACAAACGTAGCAAACGCACCAGTTTCTGCGCACGCAGGCAGTTTCTGTGCACGGGCGTGGGGCTGTCGGGGTGTATCGGCCGCACGGGGGCAGACAGACTTAGCAAACGCACCAGTTTCTGCGCACGCAAGCAGTTTCTGTGCACGGGGGCAGACAAACGTAGCAAACGGAGCAGTTTCTGCGCACGGGGGCAGACAAACTTAGCAAACGCACCAGTTTCTGCGCACGCAAGCAGTTTCTGTGCACGGGCGTGGGGCTGTCGGGGTGTATCGGCCGCACGGGGCAGAGCCACGCTGCAGTTGCAGCACATTCTGCGCACCCAACCAGTTTGTGTGCACGGGGGCGGGGCTGACAGGGTGTACAGGCCGCACGGGGCAGAGAAACCGTGCGGTTGCAGCACTTCCTGCGCACGCAAGCAGTTTCTGTGCACGGGCGTGGGCCTGACAGGCCGTATCGGCCGACCGGGGGCGAGCAACGTGAGCGGCCCGCGGCAGATTCTGCGCCCCGCGGCAGTTTCTGCGCCCCGCGGCAGATTCTGCCCACGGCGTGGGCCTGACACGCTGTATCGCGCGCACGGTTTCGCGTTGCGGCGCGGCGCAAAAAATGACAAGCTCCTCGGGCACTTTGGTCCCCCCTAGTCAGCCCCACAATAAAACTGCAAATCTATTATAGGGGGAAGGTGGTGTTCGCGGAGGGTTTCGTCGCGCGCGACGGGCCCGTCCGCACGGAGGCGAGGATTTCGACGACCCCGTGCTCCACGATGCGTCCAACGCGGCTGACCCGTGCGCGCGGCGCCGCGCTGAGGCGACCCGCGCATCGAGCGGCGGCATCGCTCGAGCGAGGCGAAGGATTCCAGGGGCGCGGTGCGCTGCGTTGCAGCAGTTTCTGCGCGCGCGCTGCGGTCCCCCTGCTGTGCGACAGAAACAGCCGCGTCTCGTGGCTGCTCCTTGCCCCCGTGCGGGCGGGGGGTTGGGCAAGTTTCCTCTAGAAATGACAAGCTCCTCAAGCACTTTGGTCCCCCGGAGTCAGCCCCACAATAAAACTGCAAATCTATTATAGGGGGAAGCAGTGTGTTGGGCTGAAATTTGAGGCGGGCAACGAAATGCGAGCGGACCAAAGGCACCGCGGTGCGAACGAAATCCCCCCGACCCGACCCAATCGTTGCCGCGCTCGGTGCAGCAAGAACGAAAGTTGCACCACGGACCCTCGTGCGAAGCGAGCTGTGCGAGGCCACGGGGCGCGGGTGCGCGGCCGTGTGCGCACTGTGCGATGCGACCGGAATGCGTCGCAGCGGAGATGCGACGACGACCCCGAACGAGCTAAATTCGTCGCCTCGCTCATTGCGGCGCGACCCGCCCCTCGATCGTGCAGCGAGCTCCTCGCTGCGGCCCTGCGAGCGAGCGCCGTGACCCGTCGCGGCGCCACGAACTGCTGGAAAGGACGGCAG
>JAYESA010000314.1:0-70000 GCA_036927795.1 Iris macrosiphon
ACTCTCCTCCCTCTGTCACTCTCTCCTTTCCTCTCATCTCCTCTACCCCCCCTCTCTCTCTCTCTCCCTGATCTCTCATTCTATTTGTTTATAATAAAATATATATTAAAATATAGAAAAGAAAGTGAAATGAGAGAGAGAGGAGAGTAAAAAAATATAAAAAATTGAGTGAGAGAGAGAGGAGAGAGGAAAGAGAGTGAAATGAGAGAGAGAGTAAAAAAAATTTTAAAAATAGAAAACGTCCATTGGACGGACGTTTTTTTCCATGAAAAGCGTCCTTCCAATGGACATTTTCTATATTTTACATTTTGTTTTACTCTCTCTCACTTCACTCTCTTTCCTCTCTCTCTCTCTCTCTCTCTCTCTCTCCTCTCACTCTCTCCTCCCCCTCTCTCTCACTCGCCCTCCTCTCTCTCTCTCTCTCTCTCTCTCTCTCTCCTCTACCCACTCTCTTCCCCCCCCCCCCCCCTCCCCCCCCCCCCCTCTCTCTCTCCCTGGTCTCGCATTCTATTTATTATTATTTTTTTAAACTAATCATTATTTAAAAAAACTAGTTCTTTAAAGTTTGGCAAAATTAACTAAACCAAACCAAACTATTAGTTTTTTTTATTACTCGTTAACATGAGAATACAGAAAAAATTTAAAAATAAATAAAATTAATTAAAGTCAAATTCCGAGGTCAAAACATTATTTTTTTACCATTCTGAAATTTTGAGACGTCCATTAAATGGTGAAACCGTTTATCCATAATACTTTTAGTTTTACTGTATCTCGTTTCGATGGTAGACGGTAGACAACATTTTTTTACGATAAAGAATTATATTTTTTCTAATTTTTTTACGAATTTTCTTATCTATTGTTTAAATTTTTGGATGTTAAATTTTATTTTTTCTAATTTATTACTACAACATTTTTTTGTAAAAAGAACTAAACCAAAATAAAACTAAATGGGTTTATGGATAAACGGTTTCACCGTTTAACGGACGGCTCAAAATTTCAGAATAGTAAAAAAATGATCTTTTGACCTCCGAATTTGACTTTAATTAATTTTATTTATTTTCAAAATTTTTTTTGGTATTTCCATATTAACGAGTAAAAAAAAAAACTATTAGTTTGGTTTGGTTTGGTTTAGTTAATTTTTTCAAACTTTAAAGGACTAGTTCTTTTTAAATAAGGATTAGTTTAAAAAAATAATAATAAATAGAATGAGAGACCAGGGGGAGAGAGAGAGAGAGAGAGAGGGTAGAGGAGAGGAGAGGAGAGGAGAGGAGAGGAGAGAGTGACAGAGAGAGAGAGAGAGGAGGGCGAGTGAGAGAGATGGGGAGGAGAGAGAGAGAGAGAGAGAGAGAGAGAGAGAGAGAGAGAGGGGGGGGGGGGGAAGAGAGTGAAGTGAGAGAGAGAGTAAAAAATAAATTAAAATATAGAAAACGCCCATTGGAAAGACGTTTTCAAACGTCTTCCAATGGACGTTTTCTATATTTAAAATTTTTTTTTTTTACTCTCTCTCTCTCACTTCACTCTTTTTCCTCTCTCTCTCACTCACCTTCCTCTCACTCTCCTCCCCCTCTCTCTCACTCGCCCTCCTCTCACTCTCCTCCCTCTCTCTCTCTCTGTCACCCTCTCCTCTCCTCTCCTCTCCTCTTCTCTTCTCTTCTCTACCCCCTCTCTTTCCCTGATCTCTTATTCTATTTTTTTATAATAATATATATTAAAATATAGAAAAAAAAGTGAAGTAAGAGAGAAGGAAAGTAAAAAATAGAGAAAATTGAGTGAGAGAGAGAGAGAGAGAGAGAGAGGAGAGAGGAAAGAGATTGAAGTGAGAGAGAGAAGAGAGTAAAACATATATATTAAAATATAGAAAATTGACGGAGAATGAGAGAGAGGACAACGAAGTTAAATGTAAAGTTTAAAAATATCGATCCGAATGACGTTTTATATTTTTTTAAAATTTTTTTAATATATAATGCCATTTGGATAGGCATTCTGATTCTTTCTTCGTAAATTTTAAAACTTCGATATTTTTTTTTTTAAATTTAGTAAAATTTTGATGTCTCTCTCTATATATACATATATATATATATATATATATATATATATATATACTGAGTTGCTCCCACAGTTGAAGCTTTTATATATATATATATATATATATATATATATATATATATATATATAAACCAGCTGTTGCCAGGGAGGGTCTGAGTCCTTGTTGATAAGGTTTTTGATGACAAAATACTGCATCCTTTGTTTTATATGAACGTTGTGGTTCTACTTGTTAGCTTTCATGTGGGGGTCCTGGTCCTAAAACGACTATTTTACTACAACTATGCATTGCTCATTTGAACCTGAATAAATTCGATTCCAAATCAATTAAATAAAATATTATACCATTTTATGTATAATATTCTGCAATAAATAGAAATATTAATTAATAAAAAAAAATCGTCTAATCATAAATTTTCTTAAAGAATCTCAGTAGAAAGTCTAACTCTAATATGAAATTTTAACTCAATAAAAATTTAGATTGTGGTAATTTTACATAGACTGGATGTACGTTATGGAATTTACCTAGTGCACATGGGATGTTTGAGTCCATTCCTATTGGTCCATATGTCATGACTCATGTACCCGTTTATATATATATATATATATATATATAACAATATTTTAAAACCAATCAGATTATGGAACCACCATATGTTACATAGGTTGAATATGAAATTGTGTGGGTGAGATTAAAGGTTTAATCTCAACTACCAATCCAAATCTAATCCATGTAACATAGTTGGTTCCATAAATATGAAATCATACGGATGGTTCAAGAACATCTCTCTCTCTCTCTCTCTCTCTCTCTCTCTCTTATATTTACATATATTTATATATATATAGTTTTGCATAATTTGTATATTTTTAAGTTTTCACTAAATTTTCTATTTCGTATAGTATTTATTATAAACTAATCACAACACAATTAAGGTTTATTATTAGAAGACTAAATGCAAAACTATTTTGCTATGAATTACCTCTTTGATTAATGTTCATCTCCTTCCATCTTTAAAATATGATCTCCTATTTTAACTTAATAATTATATTTATAGGAGTTCGTGGGGTCGTGACTTGTTGGTTACGATGGAGACTTCCGTGAAAATTGGTACGATTTGAATCCTCCTTTGAAAACTTACTTCCTAATTCGGTAAAAAGAATATATATATATATATATATATATATATATATATATATATAAGGCTGCCACATGCTGGGGTTGAGATCCAATCCCGCGCTCTTCTGGCCGAAAGACCCATGTTGTAACCACTATATATATATATATATATATATATATATATATATATATATATATATATATATATATATATATATATATATATAAAATGAATATGAGTCATAGACTCATATTTTTACATGAGCCAATGCACATGTGGACCAATAAAAATGGAGTATACTAGTATACATGGGTGCATATGGGATGTAGGAATTTATTTATATTGGTCCACATGTACATGGCTCATATAGAAATATAAACCTATGGCTCATATCCCGTTTACAACACACACACACACACACACACATATATATATATATATATATATATATATATATATATATATATAGTCTTTTGGCTAAAATCAAATATAGTATCTCAGTTTAATATCTGATACGTGCGTCATGTGCCCACTACGATATTAAATTTATTTCGTTCACAGGACGAATCCATATGCTGTGGCTTGCTACTACGGGTCCGCATGCGTTGTCCTTGTGTTGTATTGCTGCATCAACCTGTAACACCAACAAAATAATAATAATATATATATATATATATATTACTTTGTTTAATGCTTGAGCCTTGAGACGAATATAAAAATTTCTATACGTATATAAAAGTCAATAAAGGCTAATTATATATTCCCACATGAACATTCCACTTTGGTGAGTCCTTTCTATGAGTAAGACTGAGAAAACAATGAATGGAGTCTGAAAAAATCGACATATAGGAACGAAGGGAATTAAGGAATAACTTGCAGTTGCAGTAACAAGAGTCCAACTGGTCACTTTCTTTCCTAGTCCTCAGTTGGTGACATGGTACTCATATATAATTTACTTGGGCCTAACGTTTTCAAACCTAAAAGGTGTTTTCATAGGCTCTACTAAAACTGTTACATAGCTGGTCAACCTGATGGTGGATATTGTATATCTTTGTATTTCAAGGCCGGCTAGAGGCTGTTTGGTTAGGCGAACTTTTTCATTCATTTCAACATCCAACCAAAGACAAAAATTTAGGAAGTGTTAAAATAGAAACAAAGTGATACATCAACCAAACATGCGAAGTAGGAACGAGGATTTTTCACTTTCGTGCTTCACTTTGTAGGAAAAAAAATTCGATGTCAAAACTATGATTTCGTCACAGACAAGATGTACTGTTTATGTAATGTTACAATAAATTTTGTCTGTAAATCTTCCAACAAAATACGTGAAGTGATTCGAAATTCAAATTTAGGCCACTTACGTGCTCTAAATCCGCGAACAAAAAAGCCCCTTTATTCGAGATAAATATCGTGAACTATAACTCAGTAGAGATTATGTTAGTCCCAAGGCGGATCAAAAGATGAGAAAAAGGCCATGAACAGATGTTTAGGTAGCACCACAAAAATACTGTTAAATAACGACGGATCTAAGAGACGAAAAATAATCCGTCGCTGAGTCAGCGACAAACTTTAGACGGAATTATGACTAATTTATTTATGTAAAAAATTTATATTATTTTTCGTCAACAAGCCGTCTCTAATCCGTCACTATTACTTTAGCGACGTAATAGCGACGGAAATATCCGTCGCTGCTAAAACTTAAAATTCCAGAGAGAGTTTTATTTTCCCCCATTCTCAATCTCTCTCTCTCTCTCGCTCGATACTCTCTCTCCCTCTCTCCTTGACACCCCCTCCCCCCGGCTCTGACGACCCCCCCCCACCGACTCCTCGACCCCCTCCTCGAACCCCCCTCTTCGGCTATCCCCCTCCGGCTCCTCGACCCCTCGAACCCCCCTCTCCTCGACACCCTCCGGCTTCCCTCTCCTCGCCCCCCTCCTCGCTCGCACCCCCCCCTCTCTGCCCCCCTCCGTCCGCCTCCGCCCCCTCCTCGATCCCCCTCTCCGGCCCACGCTCCATCAGATCCCCTCCTCCTCCCTCGAAGGTAAGTTCTAACCTAACCCTCATTTGTATTTTGGTTAATTATTAAGTATAAAGGATTTAGGGTGCTGGACACGTAGACACGAGACACGGACACAAGAACATAGACATGGACACAGATACACTGGAAATACTCTATTACATGCTTTTACAAACTTATTGTTTACAGTAATTTTGTAGTGGAATTAATGCGGTCACTTTACCATCAAGTTGATATTCATCTACATGGATTCGATATATTTTACATGATTTAAAATAATATATAAGTCACTCTTATAAAATATGAATAGACAAATATGGTATAATATATAGACATATATAGCAGCAAGTAATGTATGATAAATAAGCATATAATATAGAAAGGAAGAATCTGTGAACATACATATTTTCTCACTTGTGAATATTTTGAAGTGGCTATTTGATTTCTTGATCATCTATCATTATATTGAAAAAATAAATCTTCATGGAATTTATGAGGGAATAGGAGGATGAATTCAAGTATTATTGTGTTATGACATTTTCAAATTCTGAAATATATTTATTTATTGACCTGTCAAAAGTAGCGAAAACCATGAATGAGAAACTTCAGTCTCATTCAAATGACTGAAGTTTTCAAAGTAACTGTTATTTTTTGTTATTAATATAAGATAATTTCTTTGAACTAGGGCTGCAATTCATCTATTCAAACAGTAAAATGGACACTGTTAGAGAGACATTGTGATAGGGTTAATTTCCATTATGCTAAAGGCCAATTATATAAAGTAAGTTTTAAATAGAGAAGCTATGCTTACCTATGCTGGACTATGGTTGGGTTTCAGTATTTTGCTTGCTTTTGCATTTCTTATTTGGGAAAGCAGAAGCAAAACCTGTTTGATGACATTTTTTTTTTAATCTAGTTCTTTTTGGGGGATTTTTGAAATCTGGAGTGAGTCTAGTTTCAAAGTTGCTTATGAATTTCAAAACAATAATGCTAAGTTTACTACCAAATGCTTACAACCTTCTTACAACCCTCTCACCTCCTGCTATGTGGGCCACCTCCGGTCACACATCTGCCCCAATGAACGACCTCTCACCCCCCTGCTTACAAACAATAATGCTAATTTAGACCTAAAAGATCTCAATGATAGAAATACGATGTCACTATTCTATTTAGATATACTATCAAATTGTGGCTTGTACTATATATATATAGACACCTCAATCTTAGAGTGAAATGGAAATTGGGAAGAGAAGTATAGTTAAATATAATAGAAGTTTGAAATCTTATATAAGCTAACTAAACATAATTATTATTCATGCTACAAATATGATTAAACTCACTACCTCATCCTCGTGAAAGAAAACTGGTTATGAGAACTACTTTGAAGCTTTTGTAGAGAAGAAAGCCAAATACACTCCAACGGAGGAAGAAGAAAGCGAACGAGTGCTGAAGCAAGCCTTCTCGTACATAATCTTTCTCATGTCTCCCATACTTGTTCGGGTTCCTATTGGCGTAAAAAAGTACTCAAAGCTATAATGGGATGCCTGCTAAGACATTGTATCTTACTAAAACTTGTTCTTTAGTCATTTTTGATCTACAACCACTCAAAGCTATACAATTTTGAAACTTACAAGAAATTTAGTAATATTCGATGAAGATGACACATTTTTTATGCCATCAAAAATGAACAACCACCATAGCAATCGCAACATCAGCAACCACAAGTCATACCACAAACTCAGGAGGGTACAAGGACCTCAATATGTGCTCCAACCTCAAGGGGTACAAGAACCTTAACCCACACAACTTCATTAGGCACTAGACTATGGAGAAATAATGAAACATTATTGGATGAGATCAGAAATTTAGCACCATGGCGGAGTTTATAATGAGCGTGCATATCGAAAGAATAATCTCACTTGAAATTTTTATTAAATGCTTGCATTGTGGAAAATGACTCCAATAGAAATCTAACTATCACTACAAAAATACTATTAACTTAGAAGAAGGGTTTCGTACCGATTTATAGCACGAACACATGTATCAAAAAAATGCAGACAAATTGACACGAGTATTATGACCCGAAAATGTTAATATGTATTGTATGTGTCTATAATTAACTTAGAAGAAGATTGAAAAATTGAATATTTAATATTTAATTATTTTGATTTATATGTGTATCCTTAGACGTACATAATTCTTAATACATAGGCTTGAGTGTATCCTAGAATATCAAAAATAGAATATGTGACGTTCAAAAATATGTATCGGTATCGATTTATTCATCGATCCTAAAATCGATACGGTTATCACTAATTTAACCTATAATGAATTATTAACATTTTAGAGTATTAGTCTTTGTATCGGAATCGGTATCGAACCATTACTATGAGTATTGATTATCACTTCAGGGTACTAATATGAATAGTAATTAGTAGTTCCAACCTTACTATGCTATGGCATGTATCAGCCATATTCGGATGAGTGTCGAGGAATTATGATTTTGGATACTTGTAAAACACGGAGAAATGCTCAAATATGGTCTTTCCAATAGCTCCTTTAGTTCTTTATGAGACTTCTTTATCAAGTATCATAACTAACTAATCCTTTAGCAAATATCCTAACTCATCTTTTATCTAATACATATTGTTTGAATATATGGTACATGCATAATCAATGAGTCGATACTTAGTTGACCGATAGAGGATGTACAATCGGCGACATAAGAGTATGGTTGGTTTGACAAATGATTTCTTGGCGGGCATTGAGAAATTTCTCAAATACGCCAGTAGTCAACCTTATTTTATAGATGGGAGGCTCATTAAGTATCTTTTTTTCAAATGTCATAATATACCATTCAAAGAGGTGGATCTCGTGAGGGATCTCTACAAGAAGGTTTTCGTACCGAACTACAAGGAGTGGACATTTCAAGGAGAACCTTTGTTTTTGCAATATCATCATTTCTCCTTTTATACGGAGGTAGAAGAGTCCACTCTCGGAGATAACTTTGAATATCGACCGCAAAACCTAACATGTGAGTTGGTATTTGATGCGGCCGGTCCAAGTTTTGATCCAGAGGATCCTAATCCGGATGCGAAAGAATTCTATGATATGTTCAAGAATGCCGATACTCTGTTATACCCGGGTTGTGATTCTTATTCTGTCATGTCGGTGGTGATGCGGTTGTTGAACCTAAAGTCTAATTTTAACTTGCCGCATGATTGCTACGTTAGAATAATTCAATTTGTTAGAGAGTTGTTACCAAGAGGATCGAAGGAGTTGCTTGATAACTTCTACAAGTCAAAGATGATGATATAGAAACCCGAATTAGGCTACGAAAAGATAAATTGTTGTCAAATGGTTGCATGTTGTACTACAAGGAGAACAATGATAAAGATAAATATATTTTTTGTCATGCGGACCGGTACATGCCAATTCGGGACAAAGGAAAGTGAACTGTCCAAGCAAAGTTGCGTCCCTACAAGTAAATGCAGTTTTTGCTAATCACAAAGAAGCTGCAGAGGATGTATATGTCTGCAAATATAGCACAACACATGACATGGCATAGCAAGAAACTAAAGATGGATGAAGGAGAATTATCTCATCCTTCTGATGGAGAGGCATGGAAGCATTTTGATTTCTGTCATCCTGAATTTGCTGCGGAGCCTAGGAATGTCCGGTTGGATTTATGTTCTGATGGATTCACTCCTTTTGGACAGTCAGGATCTCAATACTCTTGTTGGCCGGTGATTTTGACTCCTTACAATCTACCACCATGGATGTGTATGAAGACTCCTTACATGTTCTTGACACTTATCATACCCGGTCCAAAAAATCCAAAGAAGAACATCGATATCTACTTGTAGCCGTTGATGGATGAGTTGAAACAATAGTGGAAATTCGGCGTTCGGACATATGATATATCAAAGGAGCAGAACTTTCAGATGATAGCGTCTCTCATGTGGACCATCAACGATTTTTCAGTATATGGGATGTTATCGGGTTGGATTACTCATGGTACTTTGTCTTGTCCGATATGTATGGAAAATAGTAAGGCATTGTTCTCCAGAACGGAGGAAAAGTATTTTTTTATTGTCACCGTCAGTTCATTCCTGCGTCGCATCCGTAGAAAAGGTACAGAGATGCCTTTAGAGCTGGTAAACATGAACTATCTCCTCCCCCGTTGAGACTGACATGAAACAAAATTTAGAAAGAGATATATGGATTGCCGACTGTGATAAAAGATCAGATATCGGGCGATCACTTTGAAGGGTTTGGACATAGGCATAATTGGGTGAAGCAGAGTATCTTTTGGAACTTACCTTATTAGAAGGACAATCTCATAAGGCACAATATTGATGTCATGCATATAAAAAAGAATGTATTCGACAACATCTTCAATACGGTGATGGATATCAAGGAAAAAAACAAAAGACAATGTCAAAGCAAGAATGGACTTGAAAATTATTTGTAGGCGTTCCGATTTGCACCTAAAATAAAGTGGCAACGACAATTGGGTCAAGCCTCTAGTGCCGTTTACATTGAGTAGGGAGGATAAATTGATAATATGCAACTGTATATCAAAGTTGAGATTTTCTAACGGCTATGTGTCAAATCGGGCAAGATGTGTTGATCTCAACGAACGCAAGCTGACAGGGATGAAGATTCATGATTGCCTTGTGTTTATGGAGAGGTTATTGAGAGAGATATTTCCTCATCAAGTTTGGACTTCATTGGCCGAATTATCTATATTCTTTAGAGATTTGTGTTCAAGCAAGTTGATGGTGCAACATATAATAGAACTTGAGGATAAGATTGTATTGACATTGTGTAAGTTAGAAAGGGTGTACTCCTCCCCCCCCCATTTTTTTGATAGTATAGAGCATTTGCCAATTCATCTTCTATACGAAGCATGCATCGGTGCTCCCGTCCATTATCGATAGATGTATCCATTTGAGAGGTATAAATTCTTTATACTGATAATTTCTTTATTCAAATAATTCTAAGATTCAATATATTATCTATAGGTATCTACATCACCTGAAGAAGAAGGTTGGCAATAAGGCTCATGTAGAAGCTTCGATATGTGAAGCATATATCATTGAGGAGGTTTCAAACTTCTGCTACATCTACTTTGATACTCATGTCATAACAAATCGTAATAGAGCCCCAGGAATGATAACGGTAGGGTTAATATCCTGAATAATGTAATCTACACTATCTTCAATATGGGAGGGAAGGCTATAAGTTCTACTAAAGTACATTGGCTGGAAGAAGATGAGTTTGAAGCCGCTCATCGATATATATTGTTAAATAGTGGTATAAAAGTGATTTAAGAAATTGAGAAGTAAAAGACACATCTTTCCTAGATATTTTAATTTTGTATATACTTGGAAAAGAATTGCTTTAACTGTTCTCCTTATTATCACAGTACATTTAGCGCTGAAGTAAAATCAAAGATATATAATATTAATGAATATGATCTTGCTAGAGAGGTTGATAGGAAATTTCCATCGTGGTTCCATAATTATGTACGGATCCTAAACATTAAGCATTCTAAATTTAGCTTTCAGACCAATCTTTGTCTAATGTCTATATGATACATGATGTTTCAGGTTTTTAGTCCTAGTAAAGACTTACAAAATGAAAGACTTCAAGCATTAGCTATCGGACCAAGCAAGAGGGAAAGTATTGGGATGGATATACCATCAATGACTTCAAATTTAGAACCACTGATAAATCTATTAATCAATCATTTGTTGATGAGGAGGCTAATTATACAAAGAATTCTGAAGTATGTGTGAGGGGTTCAGTCTACGATGCCGATCCAGAATTTGACTATTACAGTATACTAAGAGATGTCATGGAGGTAGATTACTCTTATGAGAAAAAATTTGTGCTATTTAAATGTGATTGGTTCGACACAACACCCAAGCAAGAATAGAAAATTGACAAACATTTTGGGTTTGTTGATATAAAATATAAAAAAAGATATATAGGTTTTGAACCATTTGTGTTGGCTAGTCAAACGACTCAAGTATATTATACGAGCTATTCTAGTCGACGACGCAATAATAAAGATTGATGGGCTGTATGCAAAACTAAAGCAAGAAACACATATAATGTTGGGACCTAGCATACCAAGAGGATGAAGTGGTCATGCCTCAACTTGCTTATCTGAGTTTGGTCTGTGTTAATGGTATGGAGGTTGACGTTACCGTAGAGGATGATAGAGTTAACAAAGAGATTGACATAGAAGATTTACCTCATATAGAAGAGAACTCTGATATGGAGGTATCGAACGAGGAACAATAATTGGAAGATGAAGGTGATAGTGATAGTGGAAGTAAAAATAAAAATAAAGAAGTAGAAGATGAAGACGATTCGAAAAGTGATTCAAAAAATGATTCGGAAGACGATGACAATTCGGAAGATGAAGAAGATTAGTACGTACATAGATATACATTAGCTTAGATATTTATTTAATTATTTTATCATCACACTAGTATTTACTTATTTTACCACACCATGCATTACTTTATGATTGTCTATTTGATGACACCATTTTTTTATTTGCTACAGATTTACCTATAGTATGGCGGGATGAGGACGACGACATGTTCAGAGAGGATCATCTTCTCAGCATCCTACGTCCACTACGCCGGCTACCCCAAATTCTCGCACACGACTTGAGGACGAGTTCGTAGATGCGGCGGATGGTTTATCCCCGCCATATACTCGTTCTTCAGTAAGAGGAGCTACTCCATCTACCAGATTACCATCAGCTGCTATCCCTTATTCTACTCCAGCCACTACCGGTACTACTACATCGCCTACTCCACTAGTTGCTCCCACATGAGCAAATCCATTTTCAGGCCTTCTTGTGGAAAACAGAGTATATGTCCGCCGCCCTAGATTTGCAGACCCCCCTACTCTACCAGAGCGGCCAGCCAATATCTCTCGTCCTGAGCTATGGGCCGATGGAGCGACGTAAGCATTTATTTGTTAATTCACACATGTATTTTATATTTTTTATTCTAATTGTATATTGTCTACTTATTTCAGATTCTTTTCGATCAAAGATGGGAATAATCTGGGGGAGATCATGCGGGACTACTTTGATAGCCCTTATATCAACTTTAGTGATATCTCGCTCGATCGACGATTCGCTTGGCTTGAGAAGCTCGGGGTATGTATATAAATTTTATTTATAATAATATATAATTTTTTTGATTATACTGATACAATTTTTTTTAATTTACAAAGGTTGTACTGGTGGCCGGATCATAGATATAGTAATATCCGGAAGTGCTATAAGACTGTCGCCATCAAGAGGTTGAGAGATGTGATCAATGACCAGAAGGCGCTAGCGTTACTTGGACCGGATCATCGCTAGGAGTGGCTGAAGGCGAGTACTGGGAGAAATAAAGAAGAAGATGGACACCCCGGCCTATAAGTCCAAGTGCGAGAAGGTGAGGGCTGCCTGTGCTAAGGGTGGTCTTGATACTGGTGAATCTATTCCGAACGTCGAGCATTTTCGACGGATGGTTAGTATTAAAATTTTCCGCTTGATCGGTTTTTTGTAAATCTAATTTTTTGCTTATTTATTAATTTCTTAATTTTTACAATGCGACAAGGCCGTCAGAGCCGGGGAAGACCCTACGACCGTCGACTTCCCAGTAATTTTCCAGCGGACCCACAAAAGAAAGAAGGATAGAAAGCTCGTAGATGAGCGGGCCATCAAAGCATATGTAAGTTGTTTTTATAAAATTTTGTAAATTTAATTAGATTATTTTAATAATTTAATTAGATTCTAGGTTTCTAGGTCAAAACAGTCAAACTAGGTCAACTCTAAGTCAAACTATGACATTTTCTAGTTTCTAGATTATTTTTTATCCATTCTAATAGTTTATGAAGTTATATTAGATTATATTAAGATTGTAAAAGCATATAAAAGAGGAAAACTTATCTATCGCATGTAAATTAATCGACAAGGGTGATTACTATTTCATTCAATTCCAAAAATACTAAGAATCAAATAGATTTAGACTTAAGGAATGGTCCGATACTGATTCCGGTTCCGATACTTTGAACCTTGGTTAAATTATATAATATGATATCTAGTATCTAATATGATACTCTAAAAAAAACAAATATAGCACATATAACTCTAAAATTCTTAACTCTAAACTTATTTATATAAATAAATATAGGAGACGTATGAGACGTTAGAGGGGGGCGCTGAGTCATGCGATAGATAAGTTTAGAGTTAAATAAGCTAACAAACAACTACACTCACATTTTTTATCCAGACTGGGGATCGAAAATGAGATATCTTGGAAAAGACTGGGCTTTGAGAACATATTTTTTTGCTGGAGAGAATCAAGTTTGGGTGGTCTCAACGAGAATATTTTGCTGGACCTGAGAACTGGTCCACTAGAGAATTTTTTGTGGATCCATTATACGTTGCATATTCAGGACCCCCGAATACAGATAATAGATTTTGAAAGAAATTATGGAGGGGCAAAAATCCACTAATGCATTTGCACTTGCTAGGGATAACAAAATGTAAACACTATATATTTTGAATTAATCTGCTGGGAAGTACTAGCTTAGACGTAGTACTAGTTAAGGAACTTTCCCTTGATCGACATCATTGGCAAGTCTCGGTTAAGCTTTGCGAGCATGTATACATAGTTGAATCGAGAAGACGCTGTCCTTGACAAAGTATGGAAACACTGTCCTTGGTGGGTTCAAGAATACACTATCCTCGATTAAGAGTTCTGATCTGCTCTTATTTGTTGACAAAGTCTGGAGCTCGAACTTTACGGACTACTATCTTGTTGGAGCGACGATGCGTGCTAGCACTTTCATATCCCAGCCTACTACGAGTGATGTTGTAATAGTTGTCGGATTGTAAAGGAATACGTCATCCTTTACCAAAATTTAGACCTTCAGTCTTCTAGAGATCATAGCCCATCTTCTGCATGTGACGGAGTAGATGTTGGATGTAATAATGAAACTGTGTAGCTCATAATTTGTTGAAACAGATACTAATGATGCTTTGGCTTGTGACAAACAGGGAGTCAGGTGTAAAGTAACACTATCGCGTACACATGAAGGAGTTGGTTGAATCGTGCGCATAGGATCTCTGCCACGTCCGCGCGATTGCTTATTACGTCGAGGACTACCGCCTGCTATGTATATATGCGTAATTCAGAGGGGGACACTGCCTCCTGCTGGGGATTTATTTAGTCGAGAAGTACTATCTCGTCGTTGTTTATGAGTCATACGAGGCTTGGCTTTTGTGAAAAAGGAGACTTGTTGAGCTTCGGTGAGCATCCGGAGTCTACAATTTATATTTTCTTAGGAAAAGATTATTCGGCACGACCTGCATTTCTTTTCTTTTGACCTGGTCGTTGAAGGTGCTACTTGCTGTGTCAGGTCTTGAGCAATTTCAGGGTTAACCCACATGACCTCACTCCGTGATGTGCTGAGAGGTACCATCCTGGTTGTTTGGCCGCGAGCGGGTGGGAGATTGACAACCTATATTATTGCCCTTGGGATCAGGACAACACTGTCCTGGGCCTCCGTCACCAGAAATTCATAAGCTGGAGGGACACTATGTTCGCAATGACCATCTTTTCCTCAAAGTCGAGGGTGAGCTCATTGACATCGATCAGATGCTGGATAGGCCTCTTCAACACAAAGCAGTCTTTTGTTGGATGATGGACGTACCAGTGGTAGTGGCAATACTTGGGGTCATCGACCTTGTTTGCCTCCTCAGGGTATCTGATGTTTGGTATCCGGAGTTTTTTCCCTTCTTCAGCATGTTGAAGATTTTAATGATGTCATCATCATCAAAGTAGAAAGTCCCTTTTGGCTTTGGGGATTATGATTTTTGATTCGCACAGTCCTCAGGGAAGACCATTAGTTTTGCATCATCTTCGGACTCGGAAGGAATGCTACCCCCAGTTTTGGATGCTGCTCTGACTTTTCGAGGGCGACTACCCCCAGATTTTTTATTGTCTATTTCCTGGAAATCACTGTCCTCACGGAATGACGGGTTGGTGTGGACCACCGGAAGATTGCTACTCTCGGCTTACAGAGTTATTGCGGGCCCTGATACAAAGGCGGGACCATGTTCGCCTTTGTCTCCAGTATCGCCTGGGCCAAAGTCTATATTGTGGCACTCATGGTGTGCATCAATGCCTCCAGAGCATCGAGACGTTTGCAATTTCTGCTGACCTCGTTGTCCTACCCTGCCATGTATATGGTTCTTACATGGGGAGAAATGGATGGGATGGTGGATGTCGCAGTTTTCGCGTCAGACTCTTGCTGTGAATAGTCATCCGAGAAAGTTGGTAGTACCGCATCCTTTTTGGACTTGGAGGGAATACTACCCACTACAAGAAAAATAGTTTTCCTTGACGGTTTTTTCCAATCAAGAAATAGTTTTCTTGACGGTTTTGGATCCATCATCTAGGCCACTATCAAGAAAAGTTTCAACTTTTTTTTGACGATTTCTGGTTTTGTTTTCTTGACGGTTTTAAACCGTCAAGTAGGTTTTCTTACTTGACGATTTAAAACCGTCAAGAAAACAAAATAAAAAACCATCAAGGTAGATAAGAACTTTTCTTAACTGTGACCTAGATGACGAGTAATAACCGTCAAGAAAACTCTTTCTTGACGAGAACAAACTGTCACGCCCCGATCTTCCGTAGGCAAATCGGTCGTTCTCGCTAGGCGGGAATCACCCTCGCCAGCGCTCCCGCGGAACGATCGCTTAACCCATCCGGGCGTGATGCCACACGAGCGTGAACCGCGCCCGTGCAAGGCCGTGATTCATTGGCTGGCGGTAAGAGTTCTAAGCCACAGAGTCGTACAGATTGTCCGAGTGCAGCGGAGTCATGAACGCATAGCGATTCGGTAACAAGTTCTCTGAGTTGACAAATATAGCGGAAGCATTGAAACACAAGTTGAAGTAAAGCAAGCTCTTTTATTGATATGAACATGTGTTACAGGCGGCGTATAGCCGAGATTACAAATCGCTCAAGCCTCTCTCTGAAACAGTAAAAGCGTGCCAAGTGGCTACAATTGTGGAATAATTGTAGAGGCGATGTTCAGACGAGTTCGGGCTATGTTCACAATATTATGTCTTCTATATGTGCTTCAGTCCCGGATGCACCGTTGCTTCGGAGTGATGTCCACGCCTTAGCACGCACGTTGGAGGCATCCGGACCGAACGAGGTTCTTCGCACCCTGCATACAAACTGGTGGATTATCAGTACATTGAATGCACTGGTGGGGAAGCTACTCGCCCGCTCGACAAATCCAAACACGTAATACAGGTTCCGTGCACAACTATTAAGTTGTCTTTCTAGTTGCCTTAGGATCAGTTTCATGCAGACATTGAATAGCCTAACGTGTCGGGCAGTGCGCCGTGCGATGTTTGAGGAAACACGACGAGACTTACCAACTTACCATCTCCTTCCCTGTCCAAGGCAAACATTAAGGCAAACATGTTAATTCAAGCACGGGCAAGTATGAACATTCAGGAGGCAAGCATATACATACATGAGGGTCATTTTAACATGATCGTTCAGGTGTTTAGTTGTTTCTTGATGCGATGCAGTGACTCGCATACGGATAGCCGCTAAGCGAGGATGACTTATCTATATGAACGTTAGTCGCTGGCATAGCCATAAAGGATAGTTATAGTCTTTGAACAAGGATGGTATCCAACGAAGCACGTGAGGCGCTGCACGCCATCCTGTCCGCACGTGAGACTATCGTGATGTTCCATCCGGACCGGAACGGTCCCAGTGCCCCGGTGACCGCCCGTGAAACCGTTAGACCTTGTTTCCAAGTTGTCCGCGACATGCAGGTCAGGGCCAGTTCTATTCCATAACTTGATATGATAATCCATGATTTGTGATCTGAACGAGCGTTTGCTCCAAGAGCTAAAATACGTGGATTCGTTACAGGACGTGATTCTCGTTCAGACATAAACTTGATGTGATTATCATTCCGTTGCACGTGACGTGATTCTCGTTCAGTATTCATTTGCCCTGATGCGTGCCCCTGGTTCGGGGATTGCCTTGGCGACCCAATGGTCCCGGATACTTGCAGGTTCGTTCAGGCACGGAACGACTACGTAGTAGTCTTTCGGGGTTTGGATGAAAACATGGCAACATTTGTCACGACCCGCACCCGAAATTTGGGCATGAGTCGTGGGTACGTCCAGCCTACGCCGCAGCATCGGCGGTAGAACGCTGTCTAGGTCTCAACATACAGTCTAAACAAACATTCACAAGCCAGAAAAATAACAATCTATACCTGAAACTCGAGGGGTCTACGGTGGCTGTCGGCCCAATGCCGCTGTCTGTCCTGCGCCACTCGCAGTCTGTCTCTGATGAGTTTCACCTTTTCTGCTGCATCCACGACCATTTCTGGTCCTAGCAAGGCTCTCTCTCCAACGTCGTCCCAAGATAACGGTGTACGATACCTCCGTCCATAAAGGGCCTCAAATGGTGACATCTCGATGCTGGCCTGGTAGCTGTTGTTGTAAGCGAACTCTACCAGGTGCAGATGATCCTCCCAAGAACCTCCGAGATCTAAAACGCAAGTGCGTAGCATATCCTCTAGAGTCTGAATAGTCCGTTCAGACTGCCCGTCTGTCTGAGGGTGATATGCGGTACTGAACTTGAGCTGAGTGCCCAAGCTAGCCTGTAGACTCCTCCAGAAGTGGGAAGTGAAACGACTATCCCGATCTGAGACGATGCTCACAGGAACTCCATGAAGCCTAACGATTTGTCGCACGTACATCTCTGCTAGCCTCTCTGTCGACGTGCCCACCTTGAAAGGTAAGAAATGGGCTGATTTGGTCAACCTGTCCACGATGACCCAAATCGCGTCCTTCCCTCCTAGAGAACGTGGAAGCCCTGAAACAAAATCCATGGTCACGTGCTCCCATTTTCATTCTGGAATCGGTAAAGGTTAAAGCAACCCACCTGGCCTCTGCCGGTCTGCCTTTACCTGCTGGCACACTAGACACCTAGATACGAAGTGTGCTACTTCGCGCTTCATTCCATACCACCATACGTGCTCCCTCAAGTCTCGATACATCTTGTTGGCACCGGGATGCATCGAGTACTGAGAGCGGTGTGCCTCCTGCAAAACCTCCTCGCGCAGCTCCTCTCTCGGCACACACATCCTCGTGCCATGCCGTAAAGAACCATCATCAGCGATAGTAAAATCGTCTGACAATCCTATCTGAACTTGTGCCCTGATACTCCTCAGAGCCTCATCATCGTACTGCGCAGCTCTGATCCTGTCCATTAGCTCGGACTGTATCTGCAATCCCCACATCTGAATCTCAGTACCGGGAACTAACACCTTAATCTCCAAGCTTTCCAGATCAGCCAACAAATACCTATCTGTCGTCAAGTACATAGCCATCGGATACCTGCTCAAGGCATCGGCGACTACGTTGGCCTTCCCTGGGTGGTACTGCAATGAGATATTGAAGTCCTTCATCAACTCCAACCACCTCCTCTGCCTCATGTTCAGCTCCTTCTGTGTGAACACGTACTTCAAGCTCTTGTGGTCTGTGAAGATCTCCACACGCTCTCCGTACAGGTAATATTTCCACAGCTTTAGAGCGAAGATAACTGCTGCCAACTCCAAATCGTGGGTGGGGTAGTTCTTTTCATGTGGGCGTAACTGCCTGGAAGCATAGGCAATTACCTTCCCGTGCTGCTGAAGAACACATCCCAGACCCTTCCCTGAAGCATTACTGTAGATGGTGAAACCACCTGTCCCTGCTGGCAACGTCAAAACTGGAGCTGTCGTCAACCTCTTCTTTAGCTCATCAAATGCGGCCTGGCAATCCTCCGTCCAGACAAAATCCACATCCTTCCTAGTCAGCCTGGTCATTGGCGCTGCAATCCTGGAGAAGTCTTGTACAAACCTCCTGTAGTATCCTGCTAGCCCGAGAAAACTCCTGATCTCAGCTACCGAACTGGGGGTAGCCCACGACTCCACTGCCTCGATCTTCTGTGGGTTAACCGAGATTCCGTCACCCGATACCACATGCCCAAGAAATTTGACCTTGTCAAGGAAGAATTCATACTTAGAGAGTTTCCCGTACAGCTCCTCCCTCCTGAGAGTCTCTAAGACCAACCTCAGGTGCTCTTCGTGGTCCTCCGGGGTCTTGGAATACATAAGAATATCGTCGATGAACACTACCACGAACTTGTCAAGGTATTGGTGGAACACCTTGTTCATCAGGTTCATGAATACTGTCGGTGCATTGGTTAAACCAAATGGCATCACCATGAACTCAAACTGGCCGTATCTGGTCCAAAAAGCTGTCTTCGGCGTGTCCTCTCTCTTTACCTTCACCTGGTGATAGCCTGACCTCAAATCTATCTTCGAAAACACCTTTGCCCCGCTCAACTGATCGAAAAGATCATCTATCCTCGGCAGCAGGTATTTGTTCTTGATAGTGAGGTTGTTCAAAGCTCTATAATCAATGTACATGCGCACCGTGCCGTCCTTCTTCGGTACGAACAATACCGGAGCTCCCCATGGTGATAAAATGGATTTGATGAAGCCTTTGTCCTGCAGCTCCTCAACTTTCTTCTTCAGTTCTGCCAGCTCGCTATTGTTGACTCTATAGACATATTGTGAAATAGGCTCCGCTCCTGGAACCAAGTCTATAGAGAATTCAACATCTCTGTCTGGCGGCAAGCCTGGCAACTCCTCTGGAAATACATCCAGGAACTCCGCTATCAGAGGATGTGGCAACTCCTCTTCTTGCGCCCTGGCTCCGCAAAATGTGCTCTTCCTCTGTTCCGCTGCTATTCTGATGACCTCAAACTCCGGCTCTCCTGGTGGTCTAAATAATACTCTGCCTCTATAACAATCTATAGTAGCATGATGCCTACTCAACCAGTCCATTCCGAGTACAATATCGTATCCCGGAAGTGGCATGACGAGTAAGCTCACGCTCAACTCTCGGCCTCCTACTGACACTCTCCGGTCCTTGCAGTGATCACGGACTAGGATAATACCTCCACCAGTCATGATCTTGTAAGTCCTAGCTAATGGTTCTGTGTCTAAATGATGTCGAAGTGCATAAGATACAGACACAAAACTATGGAAAGCGCCAGAGTCGAATAAGGTAAATACGGGAATACAATCGAGAAGAACCGAACCTGTGATCAAGTCTCCTGCTGGCTCGATCTCCTCGACTGCCATGGCGTACGCTCGCCCCTGGGGTGCACCTCTCTGCTGCTGATGCTGGGCGAACCTCTGATGTTGCGGTGGAAGTGGTCCCCTTTGTTGTTGGCCTCCTGGTACGGCAGGTACCCTGTCTGGTCCTCTCTGGGCGGCTGCTCCACCCTGACCTGGACGAATGGTAGGGCAATCCCTCAGCTGGTGTATCATCGATCCGCAGTACAAACATGAGCCCAACCTCTTCCTGCAGATCTCTCTGGTGTATCATGTCTTCCCGCAGTACGCACACTGGATGGCGGGCTGAGTCTGCCTCTGCTGCTGTTGCTGGACCTGCCCTCGGGCTAGTGCCTGGTGCTGCTGGTGCTGCTGCTGATAGGGCCTTTGCTACTGTTGATAGTGTGGATGCTTGCCTGGTCCCGCACTACTGTTTGCTCCTCCGGAAACATCGCGTCCCCTCTTGGGCCTGAGGTCCAAGTCGTCCTCGGCTATCTGGGCATCCATCAATATGCCCTCGAAAGTGGCAGTGCGACGTCCCGACGTGCGAGACTTGATCTCCCTTGCTAGCCCCTTTCTGAACTTCCGGGCCCTGTCCCCCGGATCTCTAATCATCGATGGCGCGAAGCGGCTCAGACGGCAAAACTCCGCGGCATACTCATCGACGGACGAGCTCCCCTGGACTAAGTCATGGAACTGACTTTCCAAGGCTCCCAGGGCAACGTCAGGAAAGAATTTCTCCTTGAAGAGCTCCCTGAAAGCCTCCCAAGTGAGTCCCCTGCGCAAGAGTCTCGGCTCCGTGCGAAACCATGTCAGGGCAATATCGAACATCTGGCTGCCGGCGGCCTCGATCTGGAGGGCCTCTGTAAGCTGCGCCAAGCGCAAGTTCCTCTCTATGTCCTCTAGCCAATCATCGGTGTAGAGTATCCCTTCTGTCCCCTTGAACTCCCGAGGCATCATCCTCTTGAAATCCACAATGGTGCCCGGCCTCTGATATTGCTGACCAGGATGCTGCTGCTGCTGAGTGACCCTCTCCACAGCCTGGAGAGCCACTTGATGAGCATTCTCCATGTTCACCCTCATCATCTCTGTCTGGGCCTGGTGTGCCTCAGCCTGCACCCTCTGGGCCTCTGCCGACGTCCTCTGGGCATCGACCATGCCCTGAATCAAAGCGAACATCTGTGCCCCATCGACGGGCACACCTCCTGGATACTGAACTGGTGGTGGTGGTGGTGGCTCCGTCGTAGCTACGAGGACCCTCTGAACAGGTGGTGGAGGACCCCCGAATGCTGCAGACACTCCCACATGTACTGGAGATGTAGGAGGTGCTGCGGATGTCTGTCCGGCAGGGCGAGAGGTGGCAGACCTCTCTGAATCTGCTGCTCCGAGTCTCTGGGACCTCCTCGGCGGCATCCTGAAGACAGATCGAAAGATTTAATTAAGGCAATAGATACGATATCATCAAGGAAGGACAGTAATTTCTAAAGGAAAATCATTAAGAGTAGTATCATAAGAATCAGAATTCCCTAATTGTGATTGAGCATATCCTCGACCTAATTCTTATTCCTAAAACAGGCTCGTAGTAGTACAACTAAGTTATCGCACTACCACGATATCGCACAACTTGCGAAGCTAGACCTGCATGGGCCACCACTAAAAACGTGTCACGACCCGCACCCGAAATTTGGGCATGAGTCGTGGGTACGTCCAGCCTACGCCGCAGCATCGGCGGTAGAACGCTATCTAGGTCTCAACATATAATATATCCTGTCAATAATCTCAACTCCGTACGGAGGACAATGATAAATAATCCACAGTTCTATAATATACTCAATCACAAGCTATAAGAAATAATGGCACGATGAGAATAGAAAGGAGTTCTATTAAAAACCAACCACAATAAGTCCAACTCAAATCCTGGTCTAGAAGACCTCACAAAGTCATAAAATAATAAGTACAACTCAGTCTCAGTCTAAAACAATAAATGCAAAAAAAGTAATCTAAGAACATCCAGGTAGGATCTCCTCTAGGATAGGCAACTCCTCTGGGATTTCCGGAGTAAAATCTTCCTCTAATCCTGGGCCGTAATGAGTGGGGCAAAAGTTCTCGAGGTCCTCTAAAAAATGTTATCCAGTCAGGATTGGAGCGAAGCACAAGCACTAACAGCAGTTTCATTAAATTGACAAAGACTATAAACAGTGTAAGAAATACAAGATAAAAGTATATGCTGAAAATGAGAAGTACAGGAGAATTGAAATAGGCAATAGAGCATCTAGCAATGAATAATAAACAGTGAATGCTAGAACAAGTGAATCGGAATAAAGAATAAACCTCTAGCTAAGTGTTTGAAATATCAGTTTATTATGTGATCGGCTTGGGACTAGATCAGGCTGGTTATATATGATTAGCTATAATTCTTGTAGGTCAGGCTAACCATATGGTTAGCTATGATGCATGATAATGGTCAGGCTAATCATATATAACAGCTATGAAGCATGATAATGGTCAGGCCGCACCCGACGTGAGAAGTGGGGTGAGCTATGATGCATGATAAGTTTGGATATGATCACATAATCTACTAATAGTTCCCCATCCCCAGCTAGCACGGTGGATTCCAATCACGACTCCTCATGATAGGGATCTATGGTGCTAACCCGTGTATCCATAGTGTCGGAATCAAGTATGTAATACACTACAATTTATAGAAGTAATCAACAAAACAAAAACTGTCAGAGAATGTACTCGCCTGTGGTCCTGAGCAAGGTGTGAGGATCGATGTCCAAAGTGGGATCACAATGACCTATTTGTGGAATATAATGTCAGATACTGAATTAAGGAAATAACATGTTTAATTAAATAAAAGATGGGGTTTCTAGGTCATAGCTAAGTCTAGACTAGGTTAGCTAGGTCCACTAGTCAAATTCTATACCATACTAAGGTATCTAGTATAATACTAGCTACTATTTTATTTGTATATAACAACTCCTACATATATAAATTCTAGTTTGTATCTTAACACAACCCTTAACATATACCTTGCATCAATATTGGCTACTGGCCCCAATTATCTTAACTGCTACTGACACACACTACTACAGGTTCTAACTGATATATACACACATAGGTATCTACACAGTTGCCTAAAATCACACAGAACTCCCTCTACACTGACACTCTTAGGCTAAACTGATACACACAGCACCCTACACACAGGAACCTGGGAATTTCACTCACTCACACACCTACAGCTATGCACAAACTGATACTCAAGATGCTGGGGTTCTAGGATACACACACCCACAGAATTAATACACACACATGCAGGTATTGACACTGATACACAGGCACTCTGTTGTCTAACACACTATCACACAGAATTTGATGCCCTAAAATTCACACAGTGTATCCTACACTGATACACTCACTGCTCACTGCTACCTTATGACACAGGGTCATACAGAATTTGTTTACTGATATACACAGGAACTCTAACACACACTCACTCAGACACAGATTCCTCACTGCACAACAATGTTAACACATCAATTTGCTCCTCCTGGCATACCACTGAAACTGACTGCTCATACATACTGAATCTAAACTCACATAGGCACTGATGCATAGAATCCTAATACTGATACTAACCCAATGCCAACCATACACGCCCACAGTATCAACACTGCACAGAAATCTTCCCAAACCGACTCTACACAACATTATCTCACATGTATTGATACTCTGCAATTCACACAGGTACTGGTTTCATGAGACACTGAACATACTGAATTCAAAATCCTGCACACACACAGTCACATATTTAACACATAACTTACTGCTACACAACACTACCCAACGCACTTAAGTGGCTAAAACTATTGATACTCTAGCACTCTACTAAGTTTATTAACCATCACTTACCCACACAAAGTGAACTCAGGAACTCACACAGGTATTCTCACTGCTACTGATACAATATACTCAGAGATTTCCCTAATTCAGATATACTGATACATTACCCCCTATCTGCTCACTCACAAATAAGAAAACTCATAGTAAACCCGATACTCTCCCTATGCAGATACCACTGCACAGCAGAGAATACCCGACTCAAACTCCTCTAACTGTGCTGCTCACAATACAATACAAAACTCGACTACACAGGGAAACCCAACACACAGCACAGTTCAATCCCGACTGTGCACAGAACCCCTACTGCACACAACCTGTTTACACAAAGCAAATATATATGTGTATAGATTTATATGTCAAAATATGCAGAAATAAGAATACATTAGATAGATAAAACCTTAAGGGCATTTCTACAAACACAAGAAGTGCAAAAAACGGATTCACTCAAGTACCCATGAATCCTCAACTCAAAGCCCTAAAAATCGAGTTCACCCTACATATATGAGATGAAATCTGCCTACATGTAAACCCCTAGGGTTAGGGTTCACGAAAATTGGGGGAAACCAATGTAGGTTACCCAAAACCCTAATTCAAGGCCCTAAATCGAAATCTAAACAATAGGGGGTTTTCCTAATGGCCAATAACAACAGGAAAAACAGAATCTAAATGGAAAAATCCTGGTTTTACCTATAGGGAGATGGTTTCCCTATGAAGTTCTTCTTCCCCAAGGTTCCTTGACCCAAGCTCCTTGCTTCTTCTTGCTTTGATGGAGGAAAATGAAATCTTAGGGTTTGATTCCGAAATCTGGAGGTGGGGAAAAGATTTTCTTGATGGAGGCTAGGGTTTCTTCCTTCACGAAGGAAAAGAGTGGCTCCCTTTTATATTAAAACCAAGTTAGGGTTTCTAATGCATAGTTTTAGGTTAAACCCCCCCCCCAGGTTAGGTCATGTAGAACCTAATTAACTAAGGTTTAGTCAGTCTAGGGTTTGAGGTCCAAACCTAAAGTTTGAATTCTAGGGTTTCTCTAGAACTGGGTTTTCAAATTAGGGTTTAGTCATTAGGGTTTGTCCTAATGCGTTCTAGGGTTTGACCTAAAACCAAATATCACTAACAACATATAAATAGTTTTAAAAACTCAGCAGATAAATTAAACACATAATTATTCAAAATAGTGAAATTACACAAATGCCCTTATCTGAAATGTGGTAGTGACAACATTCAAGCAGACAAGCATGCGTTTCTAAGGAACATAAGCAGGCACGTTGCTCGGACCCGAAGGTAAGCCGAGAGTTGAAATCGTTAGGGACTTAGCATGCGAGGGTCTGAATATAAGCAGTATTTTATTTCCATGTTCTAGCATAAGCAATACGAGTTGGGATTATTCCCTTAGCTAGGTGCGTTAGATTTATTAGCATGCAGGGAGTGAATCACCTAGCGACTAGCATAAATATTCCAGATTTTATGTGTGCTGGCTAAGCAAAGACAAGTTCACCGTAGCCACCCACCTTAGCGATGATTCGCCTCGGTAGAGCGATACGTCAAGCGAGCCTCTGAAAGCCTAAGCCGGGATTCCTGTAGGGACAAGTCTGGATATCCTTTGCTTCTTGTTTGAGGCAAAGCCGGTCGGGACAGTTGCACTATTGCTGTTTTGAGTCGGCCGTTCCGCTTGAGCGGAACGGGGTGTTACATCCTACCCAACTTAGAAAAAGTCTCGTCCTCGAGACTTACTAAGGACAAGCAGTGATCTAGGGTTGAGGCAATCCTAGACAAGTCGTTGCACTTGTTCATTTGGATATTCACTTGCACAAGTATCGAAATCAGCATATCGCTTAGACTGGATCGTGCGCACTTTCGAAGGTACCCTCTAGCGTGAGCACGTCAACCAGCTCAGTGATAGCGAAGTCTTAGCACTCGAGTTTCACCTTTTCCTAAGTCTTGGATGGTGCACTAGTTCAAGGCGTCCCTCGAATAGATGCATTCAACCAAACTTAGGGTTAGTGAAAATCGGACAAGCTACTAGCGATACTCTCAAAAGGTTCGCACAGGTTGGCTCAAAGGCCACTCGCAGCATACAACCAGACAAACAAGCATATCATTCAAAACGTATTTTGAAAGTATTTTAGACTTATTGTTGGAACATCCCATCGAGGCATTGAGAGAGAGCGTGCACATAACCCACGAACGAGCTTTCAAAACAGAGATATCGAATCGAAGTCCAAAGGCGTAGAAGCCAGGCTCTGATACCAACATGTCACGCCCCGATCTCCCGTAGGCAAATCGGCCGTTCCCGCTAGGCGGGAATTACCCTCGCCAGCGCTCTACCCATCCGGGCGTGATGCCGCACGAGCGTGAACCGCACCCGTACAAGGCCGTGATTCATTGGCTGGCGGTAAGAGTTCTAAGTCACAGAGTCGCACAGATTGTCCGAGTGCAGCGGAGTCATGAACGCATAGCGATTCGGTAACAAGTTCTCTGAGTTGACAAATATAGCGGAAGCATTGAAACACAAGTTGAAGTAAAGCAAGCTCTTTTATTGATATGAACATGTGTTACAGGCGGCGTATAGCCGAGATTACAAATCGCTCAAGCCTCTCTCTCTGAAACAGTAAAAGGGTGCCAAGTGGCTACAATTGTGGAATGATTGTAGAGGCGATGTTCAGGCGAGTTCGGGCTATGTTCACAATATTATGTCTTCTATATGTGCTTCTGTCCCGGACGTACCGTTGCTTCGGAGTGATGTCCACGCCTTAGCACGCACGTTGGAGGCGTCCGCACCGAACGAGGTTCTCCGCACCCTGCATACAAACTGGTGGATTATCAGTACATTGAATGCACTGGTGGGGAAGCTACTCGCCCGCTCGACAAATCCAAACACGTAATACAGGTTCCGTGCACAACTATTAAGTTATCTTTCTAGTTGTCTTAGGATCAGTTTCATGCAGACATTGAATAGCCTAACGTGTCGGGCAGTGCGCCGTGCGATGTTTGAGGAAACACGGCGAGATTTACCAACTTACCATCTCCTTCCCTGTCCAAGGCAAACATTGAGGCAAACATGTTAATTCACGCACGGGCAAGTATGAACATTCAGGAGGCAAGCATATGCATACATGAGGGTCGTTTTAACATGATCGTTCAGGTGTTTAGTTGTTTCTTGATGCGATGCAGTGACTCGCATGCGGATAGCCGCTAAGCGAGGATGACTTATCTATATGAACGTTAGTCGCTGGCATAGCCATAAAGGACCGTTATAGTCTTTGAACAAGGATGGTATACAACAAAGCACGTGAGGCGCTGCACGCCATCCTGTCCGTACGTGAGACTATCGTGATGTTCCATCCGGACCGGAACGGTCCCAGTGCCCCGGTGACCGCCCGTGGAACCGTTAGACCTTGTTTCCAAGTTGTCCGCGACATGCAGGTCAGGGCCAGTTCTATTCCATAACTTGATATGATAATCCATGGTTCGTGATCTGAACGAGCGTTTGCTCCAAGAGCTAAAATACGTGGATTCATTACAGGACGTGATTCTCGTTCAGACATAAACTTGATGTGATTATCATTCCGTTGCACGTGACGTGATTCTCGTTCAGTATTCATTTGCCCTGATGCGTGCCCCTGGTTCGGAGATTGCCTTGGCGACCCAATGGTCCCAGATACTTGTAGGTTCGTTCAGGCACGGAACGACTACGTAGTAGTCTTCCGGGGTTTGGATGAAAGTATGGCAACATTCAAGCAGACAAGCATGCGTTTCTAAGGAACATAAGCAGGCACGTTGCTCGGACCCGAAGGTAAGCCGAGAGTTGAAATCGTTAGGGACTTAGCATGCGAGGGTCTGAATATAAGCAGTATTTTATTTCCATGTTCTAGCATAAGCAATACGAGTTGGGATTATTCCCTTAGCTAGGTGCGTTGGATTTATTAGCATGCAGGGGGTGAATCACCTAGCGACTAGCATAAATATTCCAGATTTTATGTGTGCTGGCTAAGCAAAGACAAGTTCACCGTAGCCACCCACCTTAGCGATGATTCGCCTCGGTAGAGCGATACGTCAAGCGAGCCTCTGAAAGCCTAAGCCGGGATTCCTGTAGGGACAAGTCTGGATATCCTTTGCTTCTTGTTTGAGGCAAAGCCAGTCGGAACAGTTGCACTATTGCCGTTTTGAGTCGGCCGTTCCGCTTGAGCGGAACGGGGTGTTACACAAACTGTCAAGAAAAGGCAAACTTAATGTTTAAAAACCGTCAAGAAATATATTTGTAGTAGAATTCAAATATTTTTTGACGTTTTATAACCGTCCAAAGATGCTAATTTTTGTATAACAAAAATTCTTTTATAATTGTATATATATCGAACACACATAATATTAATATAATCCACAAACATTAAAGAACTATAATACACAATTTTAATATTAACAAATACGCGTTCATACACCATAAACATCCAACCACATATCCAAAATAACCAAAATACATGGTTTTTGTTCAACATCTTAAACATCCAAAACCAATTTATACAAGTAAACTAAAATGCATCTTAACCGAAAATGTATCCCTCCATCACAGTATAACCTTCATTTCCACCTCCTGAAAAAAAAACTTAATCAGTATGTGTCTTTGTACAAAATGATATCAGTTTAATTTTTTTTAGCATATATCAAGTATATCAAAGAACAAAATTTTAAAAAAATTGGCATATATTACTAGAAAAGTTATATTAACTGTCAATTATGAGAGTATATCAAGTACACTAGTGTCTATTATATATATCTGAATTGAGCTCTAGATAGAAAGTTATATTAACTAAACTTTTACAGTTTAGTTCGACAAAAACTGAATTGAGCTCTAAATAGAAAGTCAAGTATCCAGAACACAAGAGCATACACAATTGTAACTTTTAAACTAGCGACATGATAAAAACTAAATTTATATAAAAGATTCAAATCAAAACATAGGCTAATGTTCAGCTACATTAGGTCAATTGATGTATATGGTCAGTTACATAAAATATTAGTCTAGGAGTTTGTTTTTTTTACATATTTTCAAATACTGTTTGGAAACAATCGATTATGGACATTAATGATAAAATGTTAAAAAACATAATAGCAGTAATACAACTTTCATTTGATGCCTTCAAGTCTGGTTCAAATCTATGGGTCATAGTATTTGAAGCTAATAAATAGGTACTATTTGTATGACTGAATTAAGTGCACGCTTAAGAAACAATGATAACAAAAATACAATATATAAATGATAAGCATAAGAAACTAACAGAAAACTAAAAGAACAAGATACTTAAACTAAAAGAACAAGATACTTGAGTTACATCTGCTATGTGGTTCCCTTTAGGATCCCATTAGCTTCCTCGACCTTTAGATCAATAGCTATGCCAACCGACACAGTACCGTTATCCCAATAGCTCAAGTATATAAGATACAAAATGTGGAGCACAATCAGGAATAAGTTGTACACACCAAAAAAATCAGAACAACTGAGGATAGCTAAAGTAGTTTTCCACAGCTTTTAGTAGAGATCTAAGAAGTACATAAATGCAAATAAAGCATCTTTAAATGCAATTTATGTAACAAGAACAAGAATATCTCTACTGGAACAATAATATCTTCAGTTGAAAAAAGAAAAGTTCATTGCATTAAAAACACCAAGTAGTTTAAATAGGCTTAATGCAAAATGAGAAAAATATGCTAATTTCCTTCAATTCATTGAGGAATGTATAGGAGTTGCAGCCAAGGGCATAATTCTAGGAAGGAACCTTATGGTTCACAAAAGTTTATAACTATAAACGACATCATAACTAAAGGTTTTGTGTTCCATTATGCACAAGCTTCCTCATCTTGCCAGATGATGAATCTGCAAACTACTAAATTTTCAAGAGAAAAAAATGAGACAACGAAGCGGGTAATGGACAAATAGACAAACATCAACTAGTATTTTAACTAGACGATAGACAGTGACAACTCTCAGCAGCTGACTTTAATGCCTACAGTAGTTCCAAATTATGTGAACTGTTAGAAATTTAATTGCAGTTTAAAGCTTTAATATGCCCTGACAATATAAAATCTCATAAAAACAAGAGTTTCAACAAACATTTTGGATATAGACTTTGTTATAGTTGTATAAATTATGAGTTTAAGAATGTACTACAATTGTTTCTTTAGATATTTTTTGTTATGGGCCAAAGCAGTAACACATATCATTAGGATTTATAAATATGAGACAACATAATAAGAAGGAAACCAGTAAAAAAAAGAAATCTAAAAAATAGGGGATATAGCTACTGACATGTGAGTTATTTTTAGAAGTAGTATCAAAAGATGTGTAATTATTTATCTAATTCAATACAATGAATTGGTTATCAACAAGTATTACTTATGGATTGAGTTTGAATCGTCAAATTAGTCCTCTGTACTTTAATAGTGGTGCATCATGTACCACAAAGAGTACAACATTGAATCCCAAAACTATTAAGTACATCTATGCATGAAACTTGTAGTAAGAGCTTCGTATGTGAAACGAGCAGTTGTGGTTCGAAACCATAGAATTATTGGAAGGGGTGTGGTATCCAGAACTGTTGGATGTGGCACGGTGCATCAAAATGATTTGGGCCTATGGTTCGCCAATCGAAACATACATATTTGTGAGAAATAAACTGTTGCTTGAGTATAGATTGTTACTTATTTTAGTTTTGTATCATGTATATATTTTATTATTAAATTATTCATGCATTTGCATGGTCATGGATAACTTGTGTACAAGGTTTGGCTTTTCTCAAAACGGTATTCGAGGCACTAGGACCAAATTGACCTAAGAGAAAATTATGTGGAATATGCTTTGGAACAAGGTATTGCAGATCTCCAGTAGGGTTTGGAACTCAGAATGGAAGGGTGCATTATAATTCTACGTAATAGTCCTTCATGGTGTCAATTTCACTAATGACCGCATATAGACATGCTGAATGCTAATATATTATCTTCTGCAGGGTGGTAAATATTATCTCTATTTTTATGTAGGGAATGGTACATCGGTTATGGTAAGATATCATTGATAAGTGATATGGTTATATGTTTATTACTTTTACATATGTTATCGATATGAACTATAAATAATCATAGTTCTAAATATCAAGATAAATTGAATATATGCTTCCCTTAATAAAAATATTGGTTTAGACGTGTGGGTTATTCCCGCTCACCAGTGCATTCCCAAGTGTTCTGACCCCCAACTCCACATGTGTTGAGAACCTCGAGGGTGCACGAATCTAGTTGAAGTTTCAGAGAGGTGACTTAAAGCTCTTCATATTTTAAAGTATCTGTTCATTTAGAAGAATTTTGGTTTCAATATATACGAGGGCGTAATGTATGAGACGACAAGTGTATTATTTCATGGAATCTTGTTAGTCCTTTTGTTATTTTATGAATGTAGCCGAGACGACATATTAAATGTATTCAATCAATATATTCCAATGTAAGTTACTAATGAAAAGCTATTTTCTTTCCATATCGTGTGATCAACTTTTTACTACGATGTGATTTAAACTTGTGTTCAAAATAATTATTAAAATGCATGTCATTCTTGCCTTGTACAAGTGCAATTTATACATGTACGAAATCATGCTTGGTGGTGACTTAGTGATTCGACAGAATCGTGTCTTGACATTTAATGACTTTATGTTATTTATGACAATATATTTTTGATGAGTTCATAATTTGGCTTTGACTCTGACTTTGACTCTGACTCTATGTATTTGATGACTTTAAGTTACTACTTCATGGTTTAATATAATTGATGTTTAACTTTAATGTTTCTTCATACTATCGGGCTGTATCAAAATGTTCATATTCGTATCAGAAATATTTGTATCAGTATCGAAAAAGTATAATAATAAAATTATAACTCCAAAATATAATTCATTTATTCATAATACATTGTACATATATCCTATAAATAGAGTCTTTTGTCTATGGTCGGATGGCGGAGCACACATATGAAAGAACATATAATTTATTGTCTTTGAAAGTAACATAATTGGAATCACATACCTATTGGCAAATAAAAATGCAATGGATGACATAGACATGTAGTTAAAGATGCATGAGTAAGGAAGGAGTTAAGGATTCATGAGTATGGGTACTCAAATTTGGGAGTAATCTTTATGTGTCGAGTGGAGATATTCGACCAGAGGTTATAACCGAGGCTCATAGTTATCCATACTCCATCCATCCAGGAGGTACGAAGATGTATCAGGATGTCAGACAATATTTCTGGTGGTATGAGATTGTGAGACTAGTCTCACTATTCTAGTATATGCACCCGAGATACGCGTATTATACGTGTATAGCATACTTATTGTTTAATTGCTTACTTTATGCTTTATATCATTCATGCATTGTTTAGATTATTTTTATAAATTTTTCTTAGTTTCATGCTTTAGACCGTTGGTCCCTTGATTTTCTTATGTGTGGCTGTGATGAACCCGGATGAGGGACATGGATTATGATCCAATGACCTACAATCATAGATTTTACTATATATACTCAAACTTTTTCTTCTCTTCACTTTTATTTTTCTTTTATTTCTCTTTCCTTCTTTCCTTCTTCCTCAGCCGAGAGTAGCAGCCGAGCTTGGCCTTGACCGTGGGTGACTTGGTAGTGTTGGTATTAGGCTAGAATTTGACCGTAGGAAAGTATATCTTGCTAATTGAGTGAACCCATAATTGGGAGCTTCTTGATAAACCTAAGTTTATATTTATTTGCTAGCTTAGTTATCTATATATCTTTAGTAGCTTAGAAATATGTTGAAGGCTCTTTTATAACCTTGGTTTTATTGCACTCGTATTTGATCTTGAACGGGAAAGTTAAGAACAACAAAGTCGGAGCACAAAGTATGTTGGCCGGAGAAGAATGAGCAAGTCTATAAAAAGTGTGCATGCGACCCTTGAAAACATGAGCGCACTGTGTTCTATCTCATAAAAATGCTTGCCTTCAGTACATTATTCAAATCCTTGTAAAAATGCTTGCGTTCAGCACATCATTCAAATTCTTGCAACAGTGCGTCGAGATATGTTGAGTACTCTGGGCGCACTTTACTCCTCATGTGTACGTTTTGTATGAATGTCATTTAATCATACCCTTGCAAAAGTGCGCCAAGGCTATTAAAAACTTGGGCGCACTTTTGAGTAGTCATCAGCGGTGCACATTTGAGCGTTCATCCTTGTCAAGCAAGAGAAAGTGCGCCAAGCCTCTGTTGGCGCACTAATTCCTTGCTTTGAGTATTCTTGATAGGCGAGCCTTGACTTTGGCATCGTCTTGACTGTCATGTTCTCGAATATCGTGCTTCGACTGCTGTGCCATTCTTTGAGACTTGTGTTTTGTCTTTAATAGACCTTCCTACGCTTATTTGTGCGCCAAACCTCCCTACTGGCATATTTGGTGAAAGTACGCCAAGTTCATAGCTTGTGTACTTTCATCATTGTTTTCCAACCTTTATGCTGGTAAGATTGATGAAAGTGTGTCAAGCACCTGGCTCGCACATTTTTATCATTATACCACAAGGTTCTAGAAGTGTGCTTTAGTATTATTTGTGAGCCATCTTTTGCTCGAAGTACTTTTTGTATGAAAGTGTGCCAGAACTGTCTGGAATAGTAATTTGTGCGCCAATGCTATTTTTGGCCATTTGTGCGCCAGTACTATTTTTGGCCATTTGTGCGCACTATTTTTGGCCATTTGTGCACCAATGCTATTTTTGGCCATTTGTGCGCCAATACTGTTTTGGCCATTTGTGCGCCAATGCTGGTTTTGGTCATTTGTGCGCCAATATTGGTTTTGTCCCATTATGTGCGAATAATTAAATTTCTTGCCTGATTATGCGCCAACCCTAAATTGTTGATTTATGCGCCTGTATATAATTATTTTTTTGTTAGTAATGATTAGAACTTGATGTTTCTCTGGTTCTCTTTTATCCAATTATTTTAGTTAATCCTGATTATTTCCTGAAAGTGACATTCTTGATATGTATCTTGATTTCCTGACATGAGTGTAGAAGCATAAAATACGCTGGGGAATTGTCCGTATATTTTACAGTCAAAACCCCCAACATACATGAAGTCCCTCTCTGCGTAAAACAGAGCTTCAAGGTTGTTTGGCATAAAATAAAGCCTCAGAGATGTCTGCGTAAAACAGAAGCTTCAAGGTTGTTTGGCCTAAAATAGAGATTCAGAGCTGTCCGCGTAAAATAGAGCTTCAAGGTTGTTTGGCGTAAAATAGGGCCTCAGACCTCTCTGCGTAAAACAGAGCTTCAAGGTTGTTTGGCGTAAAATAGGGCCTCAGACCTCCCTGCGTAAAATAGAAGCTTCAAAGTTGTTTGGCGTAAAATATGGCTTCAGAGCTGTCCGCGTAAAGCAGAGTTTCAATGCTGTTCTGCGTAAAAGGTTGCTATACCTTCCTGCGTAAAGTTTAAAATACGTTGTTTTTAATGAAGCATAAAGTTATACGAGGAAACTCTTCATATTCCTCGGATGAATTTGTCAGCCAAATCAGTGAACCTGACATTCAACAAAAGTACTACACAATGATCGAGAGAACAACTGTGATGATAATTTTTGCATAGAGACCCAGGTTATCGTTTTATGACATATTTCTTGATACAAGTCGTTTTTACGCATTCAAAGGAAGATAAATGGAGTCTTCAGAATATGCTGCCTATTCTACATTGATAAAAATGAGTTTTTACACTCAAGATAAGACAAAATCAGACACCACGTCAAAAGTTGTTTCTTGTACAGAGCTCAAAGCATATCTCTGCATTTAATGCACGAGATTGAGGTATATCTCTGTATTTAATGTACGAGATTTTGTTCTATGTTCAAAATTTGTCATGACTGGAAAAGCTAAGACTGAGACTAATACGCTCACATCACCATCCTTGCATTTTATGCCAACCAGGCTATTTTCAACCATAGGAGTATGCCGTATGCTATTTCCTCAAAATACGCCAACTCGGCTATATTTGCAAAGGTACATTGATAAGGCTATTTAGCCCACAATACGCTCAAGACCTCAGTCATGAAGGATAATTGGCTATTTTACGATGGTTATCTATTATTCATGAATCATCAAACTTTACGCCAACCAGGCAGTTACCTACGTGGCTTGCATGCCATGATCTTCGAGAAGAAGTTATACGCGTTACCTTATAAAGGGATACATGTCGTACGCAAATTCAGAAGATCATTTGAACGTGGATAGCAGTTATTATAACCGCAGCGTAAAGGAGGCAATCTTCGGCCTTTTACGCCAACAAGACAGTCATTTGGCTTTTACGCCAACCAGGCAGTTACCTACGTGGCTTGTATGCCATGATCTTCGAGAAGCAGTTATACGCATTACCTTATAAAGGGATACGTGTCATACGCAGATTCAGAAGATTATTTGAATGTGGGTAGCAATTATTATAATCACAGCGTAAAGGATGCAATCTTCTTCACAGTTTGGCCTTTTACGCCAACAAGACAGTTATTTGGCTTTTACGCCAACCAGGCAGTTATTGGATTGATCTCTATAAATAGAGACTCCTAGTCAGACCAAAAGGCACACATAGAGACATGAGCAGACAGACAGAGGGACAGAGACCAATGAGAGATCACAGAAGAAAAAGGAGACAAAGGTGTTTTGGCTGACAACTTTGGCAACAGGAATTCAACCCTATTTGCAACTTTCCTTTGACTGTCTTTTGCCTTCAGTTCAGAGAAAGTTTGAAGCTTCTTCTACGGCACTCCTTCATCATCGTGTAGTCCAAGGAACAAAGTGATCGACCGCAGATCAGACTTCCATAGCAATACTCCCCAGAATTTTTTTTTTATTGTACTTAACATCCTCGTATAGGATTAATTGTACATTTTTCTTTTCTTGTTTGTAAACAAAGGTTTCGTATAAACCTTCTTTGTTTATCCACAAACAAGATGGCGACTCTGTTGGGAACAACTTTCTTCTCTGACGAGGAAGCAATTGCTCAACACGATGCTGTATCCATCGGATCGACGAAGAAGACATTGGTCGTCCAGTTCGACCAATCTGCCTATGAGGACATGCTTCATGCAGGGGATAGTTCTCATTCCTCCTCTGTCCATAACAACAGGAAGCTGCGTAAAGTGTGGATGCCCAAGACGTCCTCTACCCTTCCTGTAAGCTCTCATGCACTGATCAACAAAGTTGTGACAAAACAGCCAACACGCCCTGTGCGTAAAACTTTGTCTCCCGTCTATCATGTGGTAGACAAGACTTCTGGCAATGCCACAGTGCCAATCCAGAAGTCTCAAACACGCCCTGCGCGTAAACCTTCGTCTCCCATCTGTGACGTGGTAGACAAAATATCTGGCAAGGCCTCAGTGCCAATTTGGAAATTTTAAACACGCCCCGCACATAAAATTATATCTCCCGTCTATGATGAGGCAGATGTACCCTTTGATCACATCAAAGGAAAGCAAGTGACGAATCCTTCAACATCTAGGCTTTTACGCCCACAAGAGAAGAAAATTCCCACTTTACAGATTATGCGTGATGCTGAAAGCCGTTTGAGGACTTTCCCTGTTTTACGCGAACCTATACTACGTCAGGATAGGTCGGTCCGCGTAAAAAAGACTCGTTTCACGGAAAGATACGCTCCTCAGACAGATGATGGATCATATGCTACTCATATGGGTGAACTATTATATTCCTATGGCAGAGAAAGGTTATTGTTCCTAATCTACACATCCCTACTGATGTAAAAAGGCAGAATAAGCCTTCTTCTTCTTCTAATATTGTCCCTGATTTGGGTGATTTCTTGATCCAGAAACGCAAAGACAGGGGATCTCCTAATATGTCTCTTACACCCCCTAGAGAACATTGTTGTAATAGCCATAAGGTTATAATTAACTGTTGTTGTTCTAAAGCAAAATGGTCAGTGTTCGACCGATTGAACTATTCAGTGTCATTACAGGAAGAAGAACCAAAATTTGCTTCAGTAAACATGGCTTCGCATATTCCTAGAGGAAGGTCGAGTTCAAGACATCATCCCTCCAGAACTCCAAGCCAAAGGAGATTTGACAGACTCATCGAGACTTTTGAAGAAGGTGTTTTTCGAAACACTCGCTTGAGGTCACGACAATCAGCTTCATATTCTTCAGATTCCGACACTGGGAATCGCCAGTTTTCTGAAACAGATGCTGAAAGTATAGATTCAATCTCTACAGAGATCTATAATAATCCCTCAGTGGCATCTAGAGAAATGGGAGTTTATGCTGTTGGAGACGAACATGAAGAAGCTTCCCCATCAGGAAGTACTGAACAACGCATCACTGCATTGGAAACATCACTTAAAGAAATGCATACCATGATGGAGAGTATGCACCAAATGATGGTGACTCAACATGCAACTACAATAGCTCAAACACTTGTTCCTCCGACTCAACTACGTGTGGGGGTAGACATACCACCAGTCAATGCAAGCCATGAGCCTGTTCAAAATCAAGAATCTGCTGCTCCTCAACCTCTTAACCCAGAGAATGTATTACCTCTTGTTGGAGTTATAATACATCCAATCTCTCACCTTTCTGCCGCCCCTCTCCCATCTGAAGATCCCATACAAGCAGTTCGGAAATTGAAAGCCCAATTTGATGATTTGAAACATAAAGATCAGCTCAAGAAGTTGGAAATTAACCAGCCATATCCAGCTGTTTGGGATAAGATCCCTTTCCCACCAAAATATAAACCACAGGCTATGGTTTTGTTTGAGGGAAAGATGTCGCCAAGCCAGTATATGAACTACTTCAGCATGATGATGGTATTGTTGCAAGGAAATGATGCCCTTCTCACTCGAGTGTTTAAAGGCTGTCTGTCTGGAGTAGCTTACCAATGGTATCGTAGTCTACCTGACAACTGCATTACTTCTTTTGATGATTTCAAAACCCTATTCTTCGTTCGATTCTACGAGGGAGGAATGGACATGTCTATGTCATCACTCATTGAAGTAAAGCAGAAGGAAAAAGAAAACGTTCGTACTTTTATCGAACGCTTTCGTCAGGCTACTTTACATATGCCTCCTGGAGTTCCGGATTTAGCCTTGGTGGACATTTGCAGAAAGAACCTACTCCCACTGATCTCAGTATTCATGGGACCATATCAGTTCCATGATTGGCCCTCGTTTATCATATCGGCAGTAGCCGCTGAAGATAATAGTCGGAAGGTTCGTGACAACGGAATCATGATCTCTACCTTTGATAGAGGGAAGCGTTCATCCTCCAATAATGACAATACTCGTAGTTCAAAAGGAAAGGAAGCCCTGACAATCAATACGTCCAGATAAAATACTCTGGTAACTACGCAGACGAATTCTGGGACTTCCAAACCTAAAGAAGGATATTCTTTTGACGACAATGATATTCCAAGCATATTTGATTGTCTAGTCAAAAGTGGCAAGCTTACTTTACCAGAGATAAAGCGTCCAAATAAAATGGGTAGTACAGATAATCCTAAGTACTGTATTTTTCACAGATACATACATCACCCCACAAAGGCATGCTATGTACTGAAAAGGAAAATCCAGGAGTTGATCGACGCTAGCCATCACTTTGTATAATAACGAGAAGACGGTCACTGCAAATATGATCTCACTCCAATTTGGCAATTTTTCCCCTCAAGAAGTACCGGATGGTGTAGTACCTATTCCACGGGTAATGATGGATATTGTTAATCTCTCTCCTACCAGGGGTCAAAATCAAGATTTAGTGCCCCTAACTACCAAGCGTGGGGAGATCATGTGGGTTCACCCTGATCTGGTATCAGAATTTGAGGAGGAAACTAAAGCTGCTAAAGCTAAGTCTAAAGAAGAATTCAAGATGTAAACCATGTCGTATGGTTGAAATATCCCAAGCAGACCAATCCTCAGGTTTATCTATATTTCCGGATATAGCACAATCAGTAAATCACTCCTCAGTAAAAAAAATTTTGGCATTGGTTCACATTTATATTACCTTTGAACTACATCTCTCCATTTTTCCCAGCAAAGTGAATCTATCACCACAAGAAAATGGTCACGTCCACATTACCTCTGTCCTGTTTTTTTATCCCCACAGAGTCATATCTTACCATGTCCACATGATCTTTGAGTAAGATATTTTTAGAACTTTTCCATGTCCACATTACCTCTGAGTAAAGTTCTTCTTTTCAACTTTCTACTATCACGTTCGCATAACCCCTGATAGTACTAGTCGTCTAGCTTATATCAGGAGATTCATATCCAATCTCTCTGGAAGATGTCAACCTTTTTCTCGTCTAATGAGGAAAGGTGTGTCATTTGTATGGGACGAAGCCTGTCAACAAGCGTTTAATGACATCAAACGCTATCTTACTAATCCTCCAGTTCTGGTGCCTCCTGTCATAGGAAGACCATTTTTGCTGTATGTTCGAGCAATGGATCATTCTTTAGGGGCTCTCCTCGCACAAAAGAATAATCAGGGTCATGAACATGCTATATACTATCTAAGCAGGATGATGGTCGGAGCAGAACACAGGTATAACCCCGTGGAAAAAGAATGCTTAGCCCTAATGTTTGCTATTCAGAAAATGCGACATTATATGACAGGCCAAACTATTTATATCATATCCAGAATCAACCCACTTCGGGTATTGATGAATAAGCCAAGTATTCTTAATTCCCGACTCACAACTTGGGCAATGCTATTGACACCGTATGATATGGTATACGTTCCTCAGAAATCCGTGAAAGGTCAAGCCTTGGCTGATTTTTTAGCTGCCCATCCAATTCCAGAAACCTCCAAATTATATGATGACATTCCCGATGAAGTTGCAGAATATAATTTGGCAATGGAAGGTGATACATGGCAGCTATTCTTTGATGGTGCTTCCAGAACTGGTCCCAAGGGAAACATAATTTTAGGAGTAGGGATTATTCTGGTGACTCCTGATAAGCTCGTCATTTATCGAGCATATTCTCTTAGTAAACCATGCTCTAATAATGTGGCAGAGTATAATGCTCTATTAATTGGGCTTCAAGTTGCTAAAGAATTGGATGTTGAATACTTGGAAGCTTTTGGTGATTCTCAGCTGATCGTCAATCAGGTCAGAAGAATATATGAAGTCCGCAATCCAGATCTCATTCCTTATCACCGAATAACAGTTGAGATAGCAATATCTTTTAAAGGATTCTTCTTAGAACATGTTCCTCGATCTCAAAATTTAGAAGCTGGTGCTCTGGCCAGTCTAGCTGCAGATCTAGCTATTCCTATAAGAAGGCAGAATTCGGTGATCCTTCTTAACAGAGATATATTTTGTGAGAAAATAAATTTTCACATAGAATGCAGCTATGTTATAAATATAGTCCCTCCTAAGAGAGATTGGAGAAGTCCCTTTATAGACTTCGTGTCATACGGAATCTTACCAGAGGATCCTAAAGAAGCAACATCTATCAAAAGACGATCGCTACATTTCTATTTTGATGTTTCTTCACAAAGTTTGTATCGCCGAACATATGATGGACTATTGTTACGATGTCTCTCTGGTGATGATGCAAGGCGGGTTATCCGAGAAGCTCATGATGGAGTATGTGGAGAACATCAACCAGTTCCTAAGTTACAGGATCGTATCAGGAGGATAGGCTACTACTGGCCTACTATGATTACAGATGCCGTAGAATATGCAAGAAAATACAAAGCCTGTCAGGTTTATGCAGATTTTATACATCAACCTTTTGAATATTTGTATCCTACTATTTTATCATGGCCCTTTGAAGCATGGGGTATGGATATCATTGGTCCTATTCATCCTTCATCTTTTAGAGGACATCGGTTTATATTAGCTATCACTGATTATTTCTCCAAATGGGCCGAGGCAATTCCTCTTGCCGAGGTAAAGACATCCAATGTGATCAACTTTATCAAGCATCATGTAATTTATCGCTTTGGGATACCCCGAAGGATAATTCATGATAATGGGCCTCAATTCATCAGTCAAGCGTTTCACCGATTTTGTGATAAAAATCAGATACAAAATGTGGCCTCAACGGCATATAATCCTGCTGCAAATGGTTTGGCAGAAGCCTTCAACAAAACCATTATCAAACCCTTGAAGAAATTTGTCTCTTCGAACAAAAAAGATTGGAACGAAAAATTAGGGAAATGTCTGTGGGCATACTGCACAATGGTACAAACACCAACGGGTTGTACTTCATTTTTATTAGTTTACGGATGTGAAGCAGTTCTTCCTATTGAAATTCAAATTCCATCACTCAGAATAGCAGTAGCTACTGAGCTGACTAAGGAAAATAATGATCGTTTAAGACTTCAAGAGCTAGAAGGGTTAGATGAAAGACGCCTTCAAGCTTAATAGCGCATTGAGTTCTACCAAGCACGCATCTCAGAGCTTTTAATCAAAAAATGAAGGAAAGAGTATTCAAAGTTGGTGAGATAGTTTTAGTTGTGAAGAGGCCAATGATCATTACATATAAAAGTAAGGGGAAATTCTAGCCCAAATGGGAGAGCCCTTATGTGATTGAAACAATATTTTCAAATGGCGCTTACAGATTAGCCAAGCCTAATGGAGATTTGATAATGGCTCCTATCAATGGCAAATTCCTGAAGAATATTGTGCTTGAGCTCCCTTGCTTAATGGAGTATGATGAAGATTTCATTCTGATGATACTATCTACAAAAATTTAGTTGGATCATATTATATCATGTTCATATTACCTCTGAATAGATATGTTTAACTAATTTGAAACTTCAAAATCTATCATGTCCATATTACCTCTGATAGTATTTTGTATACAAATTTAGTTGGATCATATTCTATCATGTTTATATGACCTCTGAATAGATATATTCAGCAAAACCAGTTACCGAAAGTATAGCATGTCCATATTACCTCTGATATCACTTTTATCTTAGCCTATCATTTATATTCTAAGTGATGGTTCCTGATAATCAGAAAATGTATCTTCATTATCTCTGAGAATTACAAATTACATGATAAAGAAGGAGCAAAAAAGTACATAATCCATCATTGTGGAGGAGCAGTTAAATCACGGATTTGTTGCGCTAAAGCAACCATCCTTTCATTCCTGGAGTTTAAAATTTTGGTGCGAGCCAGTTCCAGTCTTGCTTCGTCATTACTCAAGAGAGATAGTTCAGATAGAGAATCAACAAAACTTGTATGGATGACACCCACATGTGTCAAGTTCTGTTGAGCCGTATTCACTTGGCCTTCCAATACATTATGAACTAGTGATGCTTTGAGAAGCCTCTCCTTTGTTTGAGCAATTTCAACTTCCAGTTCTTGAATCCTCACTTCATATCCCTCACATTCGGCATGGCATTGAGCTAGCTGAGGAATAATCTCCACCAATACTGCTAGCTCTTTCTCCATCTCTTGTTGTTGTTCCTGAATGGAGTTATTTAAGATTTCTGCCTTCCAAGCAAATTTCGAAGTTAGCAAGTCATACTCAGCCTGAACTAATTCATCGATACTGCCTCTGGATAATTGCAAATATTCGTTAATGAGTTTTTCTAAACCATTAATAACTTGCTCTAGCATATTAGCTCTATCGGCGTCATTAAAATTTCTAATTTGCGCTATAGTGAGCATGAAAGACATATTCAAAGCATCAAAGCCTAGATTCTTCTCTAACACCATGGAAATTAATTCTTTTAAAGTGAGGTAGAATATGCTAGTGTATTGTTCAACTAGCATAGCAAGGCTCGAATGGAAGCTGGAGTGGCCGCAACATCAGTAAATCTCCCTCCTGGAATGACTACAGAAGATGTTGCCACAGTAGTTGCTTCAACACATGGCACAACAAAAGAAGAGACACCAACAACAGTTGAAGTTGTTGGCATGCTCGACGAAGGGGGGATTATCTCTGAGAATGTCGCGATTTTAAGGCACACTTCTTCGACAGTGGTCACAGCCGTTTCAGTAGCTGAATCCGCAACAAAAGCAGAGATTGTTTCAGCTCTGCCTTCCTCAGAAATGTCTTCGCCTGAAAATAAGATAAGAGAAAGTTAATATCAATTTGATGTTAAATTTTCCTGAAAAAGCGTAAAGGCAATATTCACCCATGGCCGATGGTATGTATATTGTGTCTGCAGCCTGTATAGCTAAATTATTTCTTAATGATGCTAAACAAGCTATCATACCTGGAGAGGAAGGTACACCAACTGACGCTTGAGGGTCATCATCCCAGTCATCACCCAAATCCACTCGAGGTTCATCAGGTGGGATCTCACTTGAAATATTTATAGATGAAGGAGGGTCTAGTCCCATTATTTGTCTTGTAAACGATAAAAAAGGTATAGTAATTATTAGAGAACTCGGTCTCGAAGGCGATAGAGAAGCATCACCAATAACGATGGTAGATGTAATGGCGGCATCAGTCATTGGCAAAGAATCCCCAACACTTTCGGCTAGGACTGTGGACGCTCATTCTTTAAAAGGCGAAGGGCGATGAGGGGATATAAAATCCCTAATCACAGAATCATCCCTAATAGGGGAAACAATAGGTTCACTCCTGGAAGAGGCCCCCTTGGTGGAAGTCTTTTTAGGACCTCTAGTGGTTTGCTTCTTCTTACGAGGGGAAGGTTCTTTCTGAGTAGAAGCCTTTCTTTTATTAGAAATTATGAGAGGCTCTGCTGGTGGAGCTGTTATGCCTCTCGGTAATATCAATAAATAATTATCTGACCCAGTAGTCTCATCACCTTCATCAGAGGAAACATATGGTATCTCCTCTCTTCCAGTGGATTTATGGAAGGGCATTCTGAAACTTTCATATACATCAAAATTACGATGGAAATTATTAATGGACGCATAAAATTGTGCGTATGAATGAAGAATGCACAATTCCATGGGGAGAGAAGTCGCGGGTACAACAAAGGTTGCTTCAATATAACCCATGATAAAATAATGCCATCCTCTAGCTCCATCAATAAGTCCACCTTTGAATTTAAAGCTGGTGATGGGATTTCCCACGTGCAACTGATCATATCCAAATTGCCTGGCGAAACGGCTAGGCAGATAAGGTTCCAGGTAGCAGTGATCCTCACTTTTATATAGCAGGTGGGAAGGTCTAATACAGACCAACTATTAAAAGGCTTCAGGAGAAAGAATAGACTTTCCCTGACCTATATCATGAAGTTTAGTCCCCTGCTGATTGATATGTACGGGGGGGACTGTACAGAAAAAATTCCAACTATGGGCAAAATTCAGTGCTAGTCGACAATCTATGACGCTAGTCATATTCCAAGAAGAATTCTTGTAATTCAATAAGAAGTTATTTTCCGAACCACTGGCAGATCCGGGAGACATCACTCTGGTGTTATGAAGGATTAACCATCCCATCAGATATAAGAATGGTAGTTCCACTCGAGGATATCCTTCACACTGAGTGGTATTCGCCAACGGTCCATCAGTAATAGCCCTCAGGCCAGCTTGTATCCTGCATACCATGGCAGGGAGTAGGCCCAATCTGGCTCTAAATACCAAACGCACTACAGGCCATAGGGTGTTGCGATGAATACGATCTGCAGACGCAATGCCAGGCACCACCCATCGGCGTAACCAAATAGAAAGAAAGCCAGCCAGTTGAGCTTCTTTTGACAGAGGCTTTCGACAATGCCTCATATAACTGTAGGCTTTGGTCCCTGCAGGATAAGTATCTATATCTTCATTAAGAACGCAATCTGGATCTTCTGCATCTTCAATAAGATCATCGATTGTGTTGGCATTAAGAATACTTAGAGGGTTCAAAGGTTTGTCTTTGACTTCTACAACTTTGTCCTGCTTGGCATTTCTAGCCTGATGGAAGAAAAGGTAAGACACCCACTTGTTAATATGAGCTAAATCAAAAGGCTCTCTGTAAAAAGTGGTGCATGCAAGATAGTGGCTCATCAGTTCTTGGTATACAGCCACTGTCCGAGGGTTGGTATCCTTCAACTCTCTATTGGTGGGAACATATTCCTCATAGGAAGTGTCCCCCATTGGTATATTTTGAGATGTCTGCCATATCATGAAGTGCTAGGCCCAACTCACCTATTGGAGTGGCGAAAGTCCCAGTAAGCGAGTTATATCGCTCCATCAAAGCTAAGAATAAATTTGTGCTGATAGGCAGTCCAACACTAGTAGCACTGACAGCATTATATAAATTGATACTTTCTATCTCCATTTGAAAGTGCTTCAGGGCCCATGCAGTTAATCTGGCCCATCGAAGATTATGGGGGTTAAGCCATCCACTGGTACGAGGGTTAACATTGGGATATATTCCTCCCTGCCCCATGAATTCATTGCAGAAAGTTGCTATTTGAAATGGTTGGAGCAAAGAAGAGCCTTCACTAGGGACGCTGCCTGGTAGTAAACCTCTGAAGGGCACAATAGGACCTGAGGGACTACTTACGAAGGATCCTCGGTCTAATCTCTTCTTATAGAAGATCTTCCCTGGCTGGCCATGAAGATCAGGAGTCAAAGTCTATGCCATCCTTCTTAGATGTGTGACATGGAAGAATGCAGAGATGTGGTAGTCTCTGAACATCTTTGGCAGGTACATAATAGTGCCCTCAACAGAAAATACCCAGTCTTCCTTCTTGGGCTTTGTTTGGGATTGCTTATCAATAGCATCTCCAAATAAGAAAGCTGGTTTCTTATACTCGGTTCCATCTATACATGTCAAGGGTTCCCCGCTGATCATAGTTAGCAACATTATTTCTCCTTGGGCCAAGATCAGAATTCCCCTTTCTATAGGATACTCGTTTCCAGAGATGAAAAAAGTTACATGGGACAAGTCCTCCAAATAGTTGGAATTTAACATTCCAGCAGCAGAACCTATTACTTCAGCCAGAAGGGGGATCTGTAGGTCCACTCAAAAAAAAGAAAAAAAGCAAGAGAATAAGTCAGTTTTATGCTGGAATTTACTTTCAGTGCGTAAAATGCAAGGTGAGTAAAAATCTTGCAGTATACGCCAGATTTAACAGTCTGAGTTTTTACGCCAGATTGCAAAATATGGAGTTTTACGCTGACACATTAAAATGTGGGCGTAATCTTGCAGTATACGCAAATTTAATAGTCTGAGTTTTTACGCCAGATTATAAAATATGGAGTTTTACGCTGACACATTAAAATGTGGGCATAATCTTGTAGTATACGCCAAATTTAACAGTCTGAGTTTTTACGCCAGATTGCAAAAGATGGAGTTTTACGCTGACACATTAAAATGTGGGCGTATTAATAAATCATCTCTGTGCATCATCTTCCTCGAATAGACTCTTAGCACAAAAGATAACCTTGCGCATACACGTATAACGTGTGCGAAGGGTTTTTATTTCTTGAAGTTTTACCTGTGATGTCCGGTGCACAGCTAGACAGCGGAGCACTTCGTTAAGAACGAGGCTCGCTTGGCCTAGGAGGAGTCGCTCGTGCTTGAGCAGGTGAGCGAGAGGATGAAGCGGCTTGCTTTCCTTTAGCAGTGGAGGTCTATTTTGGTGCCATGGCAGAAAATAAGATTTTTTTTTAGAAAGAGATGAAGGGTTTTTCAGAAAGAGATGAAGGATTTTTTTCTCTCTCATGACCTAGGCCTATTTATAGAGTGCAAATGACTCTTCGAATCCTTAATCAAATCTGATCTTATCGTAGTCAGTTATGATTTGGGACCACGTCAGCAGATAATTTTAAAAGGAAGACAGATAGTCATGCTGCGTAAAAGAAGACAGATAGGCAATGATCCCACCAGCCTTTTAAGACGACGATAAAACCGTAAGTAATAAAACTAGCAATAGCTTTGTCTGTGTTATTATTTGTAAACCGTAGCAAACATAAGCATATGATGCATCTGATCACAAATTTATTTATCAGAACATCCATCTATGTTTCATTCATAGATATTTCCTCCACTATAATTGTTTTGAATGATATTATCATTCTCTTCATATAAAATATCCATTGGTGTTGGACGTTTATAATAATATTTTTGAAGATTAAGCTTCTTGTGTTGCTGCTGCATGGGCAGAATAATACTAGAAGTATCTTTATTTTCAAAAGAATTTTGAATATCATGTATCTGAGTAGGATCCAAACGATCTCCCACACATAACTCTGATATTTGGTTTTTTGATAATTTTATTTGCAGCGACATTTGATGTTAACAAATTTGTTTCAATCAAAGTCGTCTTACCAGGTTTGGTAAGATGTCTAGCTTTAGGAGCCAAAGTAGACAATACTTTAAAGTGAATTCGATAGAGGATAGTAATGGTCTCTGAACCTTGCTTAAACTTATAACTATGTCTTCAGATTAAAAGTTACTGCATCCAGTAAATTAGTATCTGTAAGAGATGGACTTAAATTGGGATAAACGTTAAAGTAGAATGGTCCGTAACAAAGACTAGTCTGCATAACGCCCATAAGAGATGGTTGCCAGTCAAGACATCTAACATCTCTTAAAGAGGATATAATTGAAGCATTTAAACCCTGAAGGGTAAGAGGTTTTAATGCAACCTATATTAAAACAATATGGATAAAGTTATAAGCATTATTCCCTATATATGGTTCAAGGTCTTCTTCAGAAAGAAACCAAATAGAATGCTCAGTATCATTGATCTGATATATATATATATATATATATATATATATATATATATATATATATATATATATATATACTAAATTAATAACTTATCAATAAGCTACATCTTATTGATAAGCTGCTGCTTGCTGCTTTCTGCTTCTGCTTATGCTGCTTACCACTGCTGCTTCTACTTTCTGCTGCTGCATCTTGGCTTCTGCTTCCTGTTGCTTTTCAACTGCTTTTGCTGCTGCTTCTCTCAACTTTTCTCCCACTACTTATCATTGCTTTTCTTCACCATTTTCTCACTGTTTTTCTATTGTTTCTTTTTTCCTCAAGCTCACACACATAAATACACATCTCATATATTTATATATACATCCATCTACACTCATGTATTTATAACACTATATATATATATATATGTGTGTGTGTGTGTGTGTGTTGATCTAGAATTCATGTTGATGTGTTGGTGATCATGGGAGAGTATATATATATATATATATATATATATATATATATATATATATATATATATATATATATATATATATATATATTATAATATTATAACATCTACAATTGAATTAAATTACAAAGAATAAACACGTGAAGTGCATCGCACCCATATTACACTATGTCACGCCCCAGTCCCAAAATGCCGAGGGACTAGATACGTGGCAATGGCCAGCAGTACGCACCGATTGACAAACCCAATTTAATGGATCCATCAGGGCATACTTAAGCTGTAAAATCAAGTCTACGATAATAGGCACAACTAATCTCATCCACACAAGATATAAAATATGATCAACAGAATAATTAAGGAATGTAAATCATCAGCTAGTCTCAACAAAATACTTCAGGAAAATAACCCGATAAATATCGGATTCAATGGTTCAACAGACCAAAAATAAATGACTAAAATAAGTAAATAAATACTGAGCATGAACATGGATGCTCCGGAAAAGTCTTCGGCTAACACCTCATCCTCGGATGGCAGTACAGCTCCTGGATCAGCTCCTGCTCCGGTCCCGTATATCTCGGGATAGATCTCGTCCTCAAATCCTGGGGACATAATCTGGATCCAGGTCCTCAGGGGACATAGCAAGGTACAAGAAAGCTCATGCCAAAATAAATGCAGTGCAGCAGATAATGGAATAAATAGGACAAATAAGTAACCATCTAAGTGAAAATGCAAGTGAGAGCAGCACGAGTACTCAGGCTGAGCCACTACAAGCTCTGTCTCGGGGAGCCGGTAGTGGTAATAACACGTAATATGCCTAGCTCTGCTACGAGAGTCTATGGCCTCACAATAGTAGTAGATATATATAGAAAACAGCCTATAGCCTGTGTGTCTCTCCCCACCCAATGTAACCACGCATATCATGACCATAACGTCTCATGTCCATGTCAAGCAGGATCATAGCTAATGCAACAAGTCATAATGTATCTAAGAATATAGTATCTCTGTCAAGTCCTGTATCCTATACAGAATCACCACGAATATCTCGGAAAAATCCTGTCTCATGAGTAGTGTCAAGTGTCCTGGGTCATATGGTACTTGATAAGACAAGTACGAGAATATAAAGGGTCACGAATGTCCATCTCTATATGACAATACCCAACACCGCGTACGGGGTTGGCAACCGACTAATAATCGGACGCTAAGTACGTCACACGGGCCTAGGTTAAGCATGCACAGCAATATAATAAAGCAAGAAAAATATGTGACAATACTGCAGCGTTTGGCAAGGTACACTTGCCTGATGGTTGAATATCGACAGTCGTCCCGGTATTAGTGAATCATGTGGGTACTACTCCAAAAGCTGTAATAAACATCACCAACCGTCTCAGAAGATATCAAACTGCTAGAAACGCCTGTCCTTAAGTCCAATTTGGACACAGGGGCAAAAAGGACATTTCCGGGCCAAAGCGGGGTCCACATGTGGGCCACTTTGCACCGAAAAGCGTGTCAGAGTCAAAGGTCTCCAAATTCCTCAAACTCAGTGTCTACAAGTCAGGGACGATGATACAAACCCAACGGAACTTCCAGAATTGGATTCCGATGAGCCGATCACAAAATCGTCCGTCAAGTGGAGCCTGTGGGGCCCACGATACGCGATTTTGTCAACGTTCTCAGAATCAGACCAAACTTGGGTCACAAGACCAACGTATTACTACGAGTCCGATGGCGTAAGTTTCGTCTCGATCCGACGTGTGTACACAAAGTTACAGCGTGTTCCAGAATAGGCGGATACGGAGCGTTGTCAGCGGATACGCGTTGATTCCGGTGTGCACGCACATCCGAATCTTCTGCGAAATCATACACGACCGTATCAACGTCGCACACGTTTCGGTAAAGACCGCGTGCGACCAAGTCATCCCGTTTGGCGGGGCACACTCAGTTCCGGGGTGAAACAGGGCGTTGTTTTTCCTGTTTTTGGATCGCGGTTTGCGATCACCACAGGACGCGATGCACCGAGCGGGTTGCACGGGCACCGAGAGGGTTATACAGTCTACGCGTTGCAACTAACAGAATTGAAAACGGAGTTACGAGGTGAGAGAAAACGATACCTGAACAGGGCTCCGAGAAGTCTGAATTCCACGTGTCCGAGGGTATTGTTCGTGTCCTGGACGTGTCCGCCGTCTCCTGAGCGTCCAGGCTACGATTCCGATCGAGACAGCGGCGGGGGCTTCGCCGGAGGGAGTCGGGCTCGGGGTCGGCGAGGTCGGCTAGGCGGCGGCTCTGCACAGTCGGCCGGAGCGGTTCACGCGGCCGGAGGCTCAGCGTTTGGGACGAGCGGCTGGGTGGACTCGGGGCTGGGTCGCTCTGCGGCGTCACCTCGGACTTGATGATGGAGGCCATGAGCAAGGAGGTCGCGGCCACCGGCCCCACTGCTAGTTGCTTGGAGGAACCGAATATCGCATAAATCATCGGTGGCACAGCAGCAGAATTATAGGCCAATGATGGGAGGGATATCGGCGAGCTTGGCGATGGTGATGCCTGCGAGGAGGTCGAACTGGAACTTGCTGAAGTTGTACTTGTCCCCCCACTCGAGGATCGGCACGCAGTACTGGAGCGCGGTCCAGGCCCGGCGGCCCATGGACTACCTCGTGAGCACGCGGAATGGGTCGTCGGGGAAGAAGGTCTCCGTGAGGTCGGCGCGGAGAGCGGGGCCGAAAGGCCTCTTCTTGGAGACGTCCACCTGTGATGAATGCCCTCTGATGTCCCCATTGTGGGAGAAAGAAATGAGGAGGAGGAAGAAGGGACGTGTTTGGTGGTTGCTTAGAGTTAGGTAGGCGTGGGATGTACAGCAATAGTAAGGGGGGATGTCGGCTGGAGATAATTTTCTTAGGTTTTTGGAATAAGAAAAGGGAAAGGGATGAAAAGTTGTTTATATATGCTTGACTTGGGTTGGGTGCTTGACCTAGAAATATTTTGACTTTGGTCAATGCTCTCCTTGGGATCGGCCTTGGGTTTGACCTAGGATTTGGGCTAGGTCAATGCTCCTTGGGCTCGACTTCGGCTCTCCTGGGGTTGTTGGGTGTTTGGCACGGGTTTAATTCGGTTTAAATGCATATTGGTTTCTAGGGCTTTAAAAATGATTCTGGAGTCCAATAAATTCACAGAAAATTACCCTATGTCCGGTTTTCCATTTTACACCATAAAATATTATTTCTATAATATTTTAATATAAATTAGCATCATCTAAAAATCATTTAATTACAAAATACCTTAGTTTTAAATTCCAAAAATTATGAGAAAATGTATTTAAAAAATTTTAAAAAATCAGGGGGCGTACAATCTACCCAACTTATAAAAATTTTGTCCTCGAAATTAAAGTTAAGCCACGGTAGAAGTCAAGGATGGTCTAAGATTTGCATTGGTTAAAATACAAGGCTAGGTTTAACGGAGTGGGCGATGTTGCACGTTGCACATTCCGAAATTCATGGGAGAAATCCGCATGAGCAAAAAATATGGTTTCTTTATGTGACATGTCAATGATGTGGACACCTAATTGCTCTTTTGCATAAAAATGCCCAACCATTAACACGTTGAACAAAGATGGAAATGGAGGATGGTCGCGTCTATAATAAGGGTGTAGAATTTGTAGGAAGGCAGTGACTAGGGAAGTGCCCCAATTATCGAAGCAATGGTAAGGGGCGCCACATGATACCATGTTGTAAAACTGAATAAAATGTCGTGTTCTATTTCTAAGTGGATTCGAGCTAGCCTCAGTCTCACTATCTAAGCCGAGTAGGTCAAATCTTAGGTGAGGGGTTTCATAATTCAGCCAACTTAAGACAATGTCGTCCTCAAAATTAAAATAAGACATAATTTGTTAATCCTTCATGTATATACGGCAAGTCAATCATAATCTCCTTGCGATAATTAAATCCTAATCATATCCATCACTCCAAGGTTAAGATGATCACTGCTCCAATCAAAATTCAACCTATGGTTATCTCTTCTCCCTTGGTTCAAATTATCCATATCCAAATTTAAATTAAATCCACATAACATCTTCAAGATTTAAATAAGCATGTAAATTTTACCTCACGATCTCTAACTATCACAATCTCCTCTAGAAGTAATTCGAGTCCAATATTATTCTCATTTTCACTTATAAACTTTTGTATGCTTCAACTTTTTAAATTCCATTCACATCCTCAATATTTCAAATAGGTAGTCCAACCATCAAATTTTAATTCTTAATTCAAATCATCAAATTAAAAAATAATTTAAATGCAGTCCACCAAGGTTCAAGTCTGAATTTCTATATTTATCCTCTAAATTCAAATTGATGATTCTACCTTCATTGTAAAAAAAATTTAATCATGTACTTAAGGTATAAATATTTGGTCCTCAATATCAATTCATAAATCTCCATCATCTTAGTCATTCTTTTAAATTTTTTTCAAAATTTTAAAATGGCTTGAACCTCTCCCAATCTAATCTTACTCGATCATAATTTAAAAGAAATTCCTCTCAAGTTGACAATGCACTGCTACCCAACTTAGAATTTACCCATCTATCACATAAGGCTATATACTTTAAGAAAAATATTCCTCAATTTATTTACTCATGTCATTCAATTTTCGAACTTCAATACCGATCATATCACATATGATATGTCCTTAATTATGAAAGAATAATCCTCAAGTATGTAATCGGCCTATGGGTATATCTAGTACTCTCTGTGTATCGAACTTATACCAAGCACGAGGTTTCGTCTTTCCGAAATAAGGGAAGACGAAGATCAATAATAAAGAGTTCAAGGGAGAGTAAATAGAATAGAAGTATCGAGATCAAGGCGTTTGAAGAATTCAAATGGGAATTGTCAAAGCAGTTATAGATTGAAATCCTATTTTGGTAATCCTTTGTTCGCTTGCTCGTATTTGTACAGTTATGTAACCGATACGATATGTCAGACATGTCTAGGGCAAGTATATTCGTCTACTAATCACTATATATCTCAATCCACGTAAAGTAGTTTTACGAAGGGCGAACCACGCGCACTATGGTTGATCAGACCGTAATACACTGATTCTGAAATATATTATTGTGGGCCTCCCCAATAATACATATGTCATGAACAAGCTCGATAAAGAATAGGCTTGCAAAACTAGGCTATAAAATAGCAGCATAAGTCAAGGTAGTATATGAAATATAAGTACGCTAGATGATGATGAAAGGAGGTACAAATTATTTAGGTTCACAAAACAAAACAAAATAAGCAACAATAATAAAAGACTCTACAATTTCTACAGTTATCATACAACTTCCTTGTCTAAGTCGGTAGTCGACCAAATAGGGGCAAGGACCTCTAAATTCTACTGTCTGATTAAACACTGTCGTCTTATGCTAGCATACACTTAATGCCATTCAATTACACCACCTCAATGAGTCAAGTGGACTATGTGGTACTAGGTTGTGAGGCATACTACCCAACTTATAAGAATTAAACTAATACTGTGACAGTCTTAAGAGGATCCTGCAAAATATCCTTGCACATCTAAATAAAAAGAAACTCTTATTAGGGTATATGAGGAAAGATCTTGGTACTTTTTAGGGTCTCTTATGGTATCATGCAAGTAATGGTTATCTTAAGTCTTAATCATAGTGCTCATAGAACACAAGTATCAATAGCGAGAATGGAAAGGTTACTAATCTCAAGGGAAAGGGAATATGACTCGTATCGAGGTGGGGGTACACATTACGTGATTTAACACTAAGGGATAATCATCGGGTCACAATCTACAAGATTAACTCAAACTTATCGAACTCTAACTACCAAGCACAAAATTTTCAAATTCAAGACTACAGCTATAATCCTAGCAAACTATGGGTCCTTAACAAGGAATAAAATTACTTGGCCTGCTATCAGAAGTGTCAGGTGGCACGAATTGAAAGACAGAGGAAAGAAGAACATATTTTAGTCGTTGTGCATTAGCGAATGTTAAGGTCGCAGATGAGCAACATATAAAATTAAAATATGGGGCTCTAGATAATATCATGGTTTCCTAAGGTGAAGGTGGCGAGCAATTCTCCGTGTTTGAGGTATGATCTCATGGGGAATGTCATCCTCGTTGCTCTGGGATTTCTGCTAATATCACGACACGAACCTATATCCTAACACTATGTCACTATACACATTAGGTTCAGTCCTAACATTCGATCTCAGATTTCTATTGGTTCCTCAAGACTGGGGTCAAATACTAGGGTCAAACATTATGGTAAAACTTCCAACTAACTCTAGTAGTGTCTATACTACTCTCAAGTCTTCATAATTTATCAGGGGTAATGGTAAACCAATTCTAGAGATAAGGAGTTCTAGAGTTCACTAGATATTCTAGACTTAGTGGGGTGTCAACATTCTAGCAGTACGCTTAATTGGAAGGTTACCTTACTTATCATCTAACAACAGGAACTTATATATTCTAAGAGAGGCTATACTCAAGAAACTAATAGGGAAGCACATGAATAAAGCAGGATATAATTTATCCGAATAGAATGGATTGGAAGGAGGATGAATCATAGTCAGTATGGATAAGATCCTATACTCTAATCCTAGTTGCAGGCTTGCTCGGTCCCTAAGTTGAAACCAAACAATTTAGTCGTAAACCTGCATGGGCAACCACAAAAACTATGTCACGCCCCAGTCCCAAAATGCCGAGGGACTAGATACGTGGCAATGGCCAGCAGTACGCACCGATGAACAAACCCAATTTAATGGATCCATCAGGGCATACTTAAGCTGTAAAATCAAGTCTACGACAACAGGAACAACTAATCTCATCCACACAAGATATAAAATATGATCCACAGAATAATTAAGGAATGTAAATCATCAGCTAGTCTCAACAAAATGCTTCAGGAAAACAACCCGATAAATATCGGATACAATGGTTCAACAGACCAGAAATAAATGACTGAAATAAGTAAATAAATACTGAGCATGAACATGGATGCTCCGAAAAAGTCTTCGGCTAACACCTCGTCCTCGGATGGCAGTACAGCTCCTGGATCAGCTCCTGCTCCGGTCCCGTATATCTCGGGATAGATCTCGTCCTCAAATCCTGGGGACATAATCCGGATCCAGGTCCTCAGGGGAAAAAGCAAGGTACAAGAAAGCTCATGCCAAAATAAATACAGTGCAGCAAATAATGAAATAAATAGGGCAAATAAGTAACCATCTAAGTGAAAATGCAAGTGAGAGCAGCACGAGTACTCAGGCTGAGCCACTACAAGCTCTGTGTCGGGGAGCCGGTAGTGGTAATAACATGTAATGTGCCTAGCTCTGCTACGAGAGTCTATGGCCTCACAATAGTAGTAGATATATATATAGAAAATAGCCTGTAGCCTGTGTGTCTCTCCCTACCCAATGTAACCACGCATATCATGACCATAACGTCTCATGTCCATGTCAAGCGGGATCATAGCTAATGCAACAAGTCATAATGTATCTAAGAATATAGTATCTCTATCAAGTCCTGTATCCTATACAGAATCACCACGAATATCTCGGGAAAATCCTGTCTCATGAGTAGTGTCAAGTGTCCTGGGTCATATGGTACTTGATAAGACAAGTACGAGAATATAAAGGATCACGAATGTCCATCTCTATATGACAATACCCAACACCGCGTACGGGGTTGGCACCCGACTAATAATCGGACGCTAAGTACGTCACACGGGCCTAGGTTAAGCACGCACGGCAATATAATAAAGCAAGAAAAATATGTAACAATACTGCAGCGTTTGGCAAGGTACACTTGTCTGATGGTTGAATATCGACAGTCGTCCCGGTATCAGTGAATCATGTGGGTACTACTCCAAAAGCTGTAAAAAATATCACCAACCGTCTCAGAAGATATCAAACTGCTAGAAACGCCTGTCCTTAAGTCCAATTTGGACACAGGGGCAAAAAGGACATTTCCGGGCTAAAGCGGGGTCCACATGTGGGCCACTTTGCACCAAAAAGCGTGTCAGAGTCAAAGGTCTCCAAATTCCTCAAACTCAGTGTCTACAAGTCAGGAACGATGATACGAACCCAACAGAACTTCCAGAATTGGATTCCGATGAGCCGATCATAAAATCGCCCGTCAAGTGGAGCCTGTGGGGCCCACGATACGCGATTTTGTCAACGTTCTCAGAATCGGACCAAACTTGGGTCACAGGACCAACGTATTGCTACGAGTCCGATGGCGCAAGTTTCATCTCGATCTGACGTGTGTACACAAAGTTACAACACGTTCCAGAATAGGCGGATACGGGGCGTTGTCTGCGGATACGCGTTGATTCCGGTGTGCACGCACATCCGAATCGACTTCTACGAAATCCCACACGACCGTATCAACGTCACGCACGTTTCGATAAAGACCGCGTGCGACCAAGTCGTCCCGTTTGGCGGGGCACACTCAGTTCCGGGGTGAAACAGGGCATTGTTTTTCATGTTTTTGGATCGCGATGCACCGAGCGGGTTGCACGGGCACCGAGAGGGTTATACATTCTACGCGTTGTAACTGACGGAATTGAAAATAGAGTTACGAGGTGAGAGAAAATGATACCTGAACAGGGCTCCGAGAAGTCTGAATTCCACGTGTCCGAGGGTATTGTTCATGTCCTGGACGTGTCCGCCGTCTCCTGTGCGTCCAGGCTACGATTCCGATCGAGACAGCGGCGGGGGCTTCGCCGGAGGGAGTCGGGCTCGGGGTCGGCGAGGTCGGCTAGGCGGCGGCTCTGCACAGTCGGCCGGAGCGGTTCACTCGGCCGGAGGCTCAGCGTTTGGGACGAGCGGCTGGGTGGACTCGTGGCTGGGTCGCTCTATGGCGTCACCTCGGACTTGATGATGGAGGCCATGAGAAAGGAGGCCGCGGCCACCGGCCCCACTGCTAGTTGCTTGGAGGAACCGAATATCGCGCAAATCATCGGTGGCACAGCAGCAGAATTATAGGCCAATGATGGGAGGGATATCGGCGAGCTTGGCGATGGTGATGCCGGCGAGGATGTCGAACTGGAACTTGCTGAGGTTGTACTTGGCCCCCCACTCGAGGATCGACACGCAGTACTGGAGCGCGGTCCAGGCCCGGCGGCCCATGGACTGCCTCGCGAGCACGCGGAACGGGTCGTCGGGGAAGAAGGTCTCCGTGAGGTCGGCGCGGAGAGCGGGGCCGAAAGGCCTCTTCTTGGAGACGTCCACCTGTGATGAATGCCCTCTGATGTCCCCATTGTGGGAGAAAGAAATGAGGAGGAGAAAGAAGGGACATGTTTGGTGGTTGCTTAGAGTTAGGTAGGCGTGGGATGTACAGCAATAGTAAGGGGGATGTCGGCTGGAGATAATTTTCTTAGGTTTTTGGAATAAGAAAAGGGAAAGGGATGAAAAGTTGTTTATATATGCTTGACTTGGGTTGGGTGCTTGACCTAGAAATATTTTGACTTTGGTCAATGCTCTCCTTGGGATCGGCCTTGGGTTTGACCTAGGATTTGGGCTGGGTCAATGCTCCTTGGGCTCGACTTCGGCTCTTCTGGGGTTGTTGGGTGTTTGGCACGGGTTTAATTCGGTTTAAATGCATATTGGTTTCTAGGGCTTTAAAAATAATTCCGGAGTCCAATAAATTCACAGAAAATTATCCTATGTCCGATTTTCTATTTTACACCATAAAATATTATTTCCATAATATTTTAATATTAATTAGCATCATCTAAAAATCATTTAATTACAAAATACCTTAGTTTTAAATTCCAAAAATTATGAGAAAATGTATTTAAAAAATTTTAAAAAATCAGGGGGCTTACACACTAGATATATGATACGCTTACGATACGACTCCACCACACAAACAATTGTATCCCAACGAACACGAGCAAGTCTAAAATAATAATTATGAACAATACGAAGAGCTAATTACTCATCCACGTGTCCGTCTCAAAATGTGACATGCTCAAACCCCCGTGTCGAAGAAAAATCCCCAAATCAACTCGTATCTCCAAATTGTCGAGATACGGCCTATACGTATCCAATTATGGATACGATACTAGCCACACACAATAAAACATATGTCAATTTGGTCTAATTGACCTATTGACAAACACAAGTTGTGTCAATCTTGAAATTCTCCCAAAATTGACACAAAATATTACATAACTTTCTCCATAGGCCTCCTATGAACCTAATTCCAATTCTTATGGGCAGCCTTAGCATATGGGGTGGTTCCTAATAATTAAAATATAGATTTAGATTCTAATTAGAGGAAAAAAATGAATTGTACCTATTGGGAGATGAATTCTCAATGAAACCTCCAAATTGAGTGAAAAGAGCTTCCAACTTGTAGATCCTTGCTCCTCCTTGTAGATCCTTGATTCCTCCATGTAGATTCTTACTTTCTCCTTGTTCTAATAGCCTCCAATAATGATTTGTGAAGGAATTGGGAAAAATTTGGGTGAAATTTGATGTAGGAATGAAGAAATTTTGAAGAGAAAATTCTAGATCTAGATTTGAAATAAAAAATAAAGAGAGAGAATTTTCCTTCTATTATTAAATGTGGTCGACCACTATTCCCCCTCCCCAAGCTACTATATAAAGTCTAAAATACCCTTTGGGGCCTCTTATGAAGAAATAATTAAGGAGGGAAGGTTCTAGTCTAATTGGTTTGACTTAATTAATCGTCCTCCTAATAATTTGGCTTATTATTGGGCTCAATTCTAACTAGAAATAAATATTGGTCCATGGATCTAATCTAAACTAGTTAGGTCTACTAACACAAGTCTAAAATAATAAACTAATATCCAATAATAAATAAATAATACAATAAATAAATTTATAATATGCACAATATTTAATTATTATGAAATGACCAAAATATCCTTTCCTAGAAAATTTGGTAGTGACAGAATGAACTCCTGAATCTTGACATAGAACTGATAACCCTGATACTTCTGGTAATGGCTCGACGTAGCGCACTCATGACTTAAGAATTCCTTAACTGTCCTGATCAAGGTTATTAGTAGCACATGTATTGCATGTCATATATCCCCGTGGTTGATTTTGATTGTGCTTGTCAAGTTACTGTTCTGTCTTGCATCATGTCTAAGACAGATTTTTGAGCACCACGGTCGTTGCCCATGCTAATAACTAGAATAATAATCTAGAAAGCATGTAGAGAGATTTTCTAGCAACATACAATCTCGGTATCCCAGCGACACCTGATGGATTATGATCTCTCCGTTGTGAGGGGCACACTTCCAGCACACCGACGAGTGTTGCACCACCAGAAAAGACAAGAAAATGATTATACCTGATAAACCTATACTATGTACCCGTTCGTTTGGATAACCCGGATTGTCTGAAGGGCATATGGCTGTAACAAATCTCAAACTACATGTGTTAGTAATTAGGACTGTAATAACCCTAGTTAGCTAATGCTAGCAAGTCGTAGGGCATGATTGGCCGTGATCACTCAATTTCCAGTCTAGTCTAGCCATTTTTGAATTTATTTAGAAACTGATCCGGAAATTATAACCTGAGTACTGATTCCAGAACTTTTCAACTGTTAGTTTACTTGCGACAATTATTTAACTGTTTATTGTGCTATGTCTTACTGATTTGTTTGCATGCTAATTTTTAGTTCATAAGTTTGGCTCCCTTATTGTTATTTTGCGTCTGACCCCACTGGTTTTGTATGGCCAGAGTTTGGAGCAGGACCGTAGGATCTTTTACACTTCCCTTATCAAGATGGTAACACAAGGAGCACCCAATGATATGAGTGGGTTTCTCTTTCATCACCCACTTGATCTTGTATAATTATACTTTTGAGGTATTTAGCCATCAAGTACGTGTTTATCTCGTATTTTAGGATTCTTGAAACTGTAGCCTGAGAGCCAACATATAAATTATATTCTAGACTATAGCTAGAGCTGATCATGTAATATTATACTCTACTAGTTCTTCATTTTGGTAACTAGATTCATGATCATCTGTGTATATATAGTTTGGAATGCCTTACTATTATATGTTTGGTGATCTTATATCTTGTAACTTATTGCTTGCTTAAGATTGACACACCTAGGATTTTTTGACCCAGTAATGACATTTAGATTTTAGAGTAAACCCTCACATGTCTAGACAGCCGTGACCGTATCTCGGGATATGGAGTATTATGGTATGCGTAGCTGGATTTGTCTGCCCCCTCTCTCCAGTATTTTGGTTCTGGGGCATGACACAGATTAAGTGGTAGCCTATGTAGGTCTGAAAATTCAGAAGTGTGGGGGTTTACCAATGTGTCTTAGATGTCTCAATCATGCTACTCCTTGATCTCCTCCAGAATTGAATTTATATTTATGAAATCTTGATTCAACATCTACTTTGATCCTCAATCAATCTTGTCCGTCCCTTTTGATGATCCTTGTGTGCTTTATCTTTCAGGGATAATGTTCCTGGTCCTTCTGATCATCCAGCCTGAGTTCCTCTAGTAGCAGGACAACATCCTGATGCCCAATAAACCCTTGAGGTTCAACCTCAATATTCTGGCGACGGGTCCAGAACCGTTCAAAATGAAGAGCCCCTGATCTAGCCAGTACCTCCCGTGCAACTAGTACCTGATGCAGGAGGGGACAACAATGTGCTAATTGGTATTCTTTGGTAATTATTGGCACCTCAGGGACGTCGAGAAGACGTGCTCACTCAATCACTATAGAAGGTTTTGGAAAAAGGCGGACATCGTGCCAACAACTCGGCAAGCAATTTCAAGCACCTCCAACCCTCGTATTTCTATGGCACTGATGATGCGATTACCTCAGATGCTTGGTTTCAGGACACTAGGGCTATTTTAGAGGCAGCTAGAGTTCTGGCTAGAGAGCAAGTCTCGGTGGTACGGTTGCAGTTGTTAGATTTGGCCCGAGACTAGTAGACAGCACAAAGGGCAGCACAGATGATTTGACTAATAGAATCCATCCCTTGGGCCGTCTTCAATAAAAGATTCCAGACGAGGTATTTTGACGCAGTTTTGCGTTATAACTTACAGTAGAGATTTAACAACATAAAGCAGATAGGCAGGACTATTGACGGTTATGATGCAGAATTCTGCAGACTCAGTCGGTTTGCTCCCACCTTGGTGGCGAACGAACTAGATAGAGCAAGGAGGTTCCAGCAAGGACTCCACATAGAGATCATCCTAGTAGTGGAACAACACGAGTTTCAGACTTTTAATGCTGTATTAAAATAGCAATGAGGCATGATTATACCTCCTAGAGAATTGTAGATAGGACTGGGGGTCGTGAGAGAACCCATACTTCAGGCGGTTCTTATAACCAGTTTTTGGCACCGGCCCCGGCGATTAGGGATTTGACCATCGGATCTCCGAAGATGCTGTTTTCAGCAGACTCAGTCCAGCAAACAATACCAACTCAAACTCAGCAGCAAATGATGCCTTCCTCAGCAGTATGTTCTCATTATGGAAACCCAGGACACATGATTTCAGAGTGTCGCAGAGTATATGGGTTGTGCTTAGCCTATGGAGAACTAGGCCACAGAGTGGAAACTTGCACACACAGGGCTAGTTCATCATCATCATCCTCGGTATGACCCCCGTATAGGTCCCCAGTGCCGGTTGAGAAAAACCAGGATCCGAGGCCTTTGCCGACCCAATCTCAAGTATTCCAGAAGTAGAGGCCACAACAGTATGAGCAGGCTAAGTTCAAGTATAATCCATGCAAGTAGGTCCGTAGCAGATGTAGCACCCCGTTCTCCGGCCAACGTCGAGAGGACGAGGCCAGGCTATGGCACTCACCGTGGAGGAGCAGCTAACTTCAAGTTAAGTGGTGACATGTACCATTTTCGTTAACTCTTATTTAGCTTCAATATTATTTATTTTTGGTACATCTCATTCTTTTATGTCTGTACGATTTGCGACACGAATTGGATTAGAATCCGAATCATTATCAGTGAGACTTAATATACTTACAGGTAACGGTATCGTGGGAGTAGATAGAGTTTATACCTCGTGTCGGGTCATAGTATGGGGGCGAGATTTTTCTGCTAGATTGATATAATTTCCTATGGAAGATTATGACGTCTTCTTAGGCATGGATTTGTTAGTGCCCGATACGCGACGATAGATTTCCATGCTGGCAAGGTTATATTTCGTATTCCCCGAGAAGAAGAATTTTCATTTTCTAGATGTGAGGCATAGTCTTCATCAACGATCATAGGGATGGCAGTAATAGTAGGAGTACCATTGCCCAGAGTAGTCAGTCAGTTTTCAGATGTGTTTCTAGAAGAGCTTCTAAGTATGTCACCAGAAAGAGAGATAGAGTTTACCATTGATATACTTCCAGGAACAGTACCAGTATCATAGAGAGTCTATAGCATGGATCATTCAGAGTTAGAAATCTTGTACCAAATATTTGAAGAATTGAGAACCAAGTGATTCATTCGTGCTAATGAATCACCTTGGGGAGCCCCAATGCTTCTTGTGAAAAAAGGATGGAACTTTGCGTTTGTGTGTTGATTATCGTACCCTCAATGCGCTAACCATCAAGAACAAGTATCCCCTACCAATGATCAATGGCTTATTCGATTAGCTTAGTGGGGCAGTGGTATTTTCCAAGATTGATTTGCGGTCAGGATATTATCATAGTAGAGTTAGAGAGCAAGATTTACCTATGACGACTTTCAGATGAAGATGTGGACGTTGAGAGTTTCTAGTTATGCCCTTTGGAGCAACCAATGCGCCAACAGTATTTATGGATCTCATGAATCATATTTTCATGCCATACTTGGACAAGTTCGTGATAGTATTCATAAATAATATTTTCGTTTATATTCAAAATGAAGCAGAGCACAAGCAACATCTTCGCGTAGTTCTTTAAATCCTTAGAGAAGATAAGTTATATACCAAGTTCAGCAAGTGCGAATTTTGGCTTGATCATATTTTATACTTATATTTTTGCTAAAGGTGGAGTAAAAGTGGTTCCCCAGAAGATAGAAGCCGTTGAGACATATCCACTACCTAGAACAGTTGTAGAAGTCCGTAGTTTCCTGGGATTAACCGAATATTATCGACGAATTATGTCAGACTTTGCTAAAAATTTTGCACCCTTGACGTAGTTAACTCGTAAATATGTGCACTTTGATTGGACAGATGAATGTCAAACCTCTTTCGAGAGACTCAAACAGAATTTGATCACTGCACCTATTTTGATGCTTCTAGATAGGACATGTGGTTCCACAGTATATTGTGATGTGTCAGGCAAAGGATTAGGATACGTTCTTATGCAGCATTAAAAACTTATAGCTTATGCATATCAGCAGCTTCGAGACCATGAGAATAATTATCTAACACATGACTTGGAGTTAGCAACAGTTGTCTTTGCACTCAAACTTTGGAGATATTACCTATATGGAGATCGAATAGAGATTTATACTAATCATAAGAGTTTGAATTATGTCTTTACCCAGAAGGATCTTAACATGAGAAAGAGGAGATGGTTAGAGATGATGATAAATTATGATCATGACCTTCAATATCATCCAGGGAAGGCTAATATCATGGCATATGCTTTGAGCCAGAGATCAGGAGGTTATTTCCTTACGACGCAGCGAGAGATTTTAGAAGATCTTCAGGAAATGGACATAGAAGTAGTATTACCTGGAAACATAGTATTGATGGCTGGTATACAAGTTTAGTCCAGTATAGTAGGAAGGATCAGAGCATCATAGTCAACGGATGTCAAGCTTCAGCGACTTAGAGCAGAATATGAGACAGGGTGTAGAACAAAACTGAGTGTTCACAGTGATGGGACACTCTATTTTAGGAATAGTCTTTCTCTACCTAATAGAGACCTTAATCAGGGGATCAGGTCAGAAGCCCATAGTTCTCAATATTCTATTCACCCTGAAGGGATGAAGATGTACAGAGATATTTGTCATCATTTCTGGTGGAATGGTATAAAGTGGGAGATACTCCACTTTGTCTCTCGATGTTTGGTTTGTCAGCAAGTCAAGGCTGAGCACCATACACCAGCTGGACTTCTTCAATCTTTACCAACTCCAGAGTGGAAGTGGGAACACATTATCATAGATTTCATAACCATCTTTCTAGATCCCCAGCTGGCATATATGCTATTTGGGTAATAGTAGATCGAATCATGATCCTTCACTTTATAGTGGGACAGTCTATAGAGTAGTTGGCTCGGATATACATGAATCAGATTATCAGACTTCATGGAGTACCATTCAACATCATATCAAAAAGAAAATCCATATTCATATCTCACTTTTGGCAGAGTCTGCAACAGAGTTTGTGTATCCGTCTGAAGTTTAGTACAACTTATCATCCCCAAACAGATGGACAATCCGAATGTACCATCCAGACTCTAGAAGATATGCTTCGATCTTTCACCCTTGACTTTGGTGGTTCATGGGAAGATAATTTACACTTGGTAGAATTCGCTTACAACAACATTTTCCAAGATAGTATCCAGATGGCACCCTTCGAGGTACTGTATGGTAGAAAGTGTAAATCACCGTTAGCTTAGGATGATGTTGGTGAGAGATAATTGCTTGGTCCCAAGATGATAGATCAGACATTTGAGGTAGTCAAGCAAGTCCGGAAGCATCTTAAGGTGGCTCAAGATCGTCAGCATCATTGGGCCGATTCGCATCGACGACCTCTTGAGTTCTCTGTCGGCGACCATGTATTCCTTTGAATTTTGTCTATCCGAGGATTCAACAGATTTGGTGTGCGAGGAAAGCTTAGTCTATGGTATATGGGTCCGTTCGATATCTTCGAGCAAGTGGGAGATATTGCTTATCGCCTTTCTCTTCCGCCGTCGCTCCGTAAGATACATAATATTTTCCATGTATCCTAGTTACGAAGGTATATACCAGATTCTTGCAATGTCCTGGATCATTCGGAATTGGTCATTTGTATCGACCTTTCGTATGAGGAGAGACTTGTATCCATTTTGGACCGGAGAGAGAAGATTCTCAAGAACAGGACTATTCTGTTAGTCCGAGTTGCTTGGAGGTATCACTCACCGGGCGAGTCAACTTGGAAGCGAAAGAAAAATTGCTTGTGTTCAACACAACATTCAAATCCTTGTAAAAATGCTTACGTTCAACACAACATTCAAATCCTTGCAAAAGTGCGCCAAGATATGTTGAGTACTCTGGGAGCATTTTACTCCTCATGCGTATATTTTGTACGAATGTCATATAATCAAACCCTTGCAAAAGTGCGTCAAGGCTACCAAAAACTTGGGCGCACTTTTGAGAAAAATCTTCAGTAACGCACATTTAAGCGTTCAACCTTGTCAAGCAAAAGAAAGTGTGCCAAGCCTCTGTTGGCGCACTAATTCTTTGCTTTGAGTATTCTTGATATGTGAGCCTTGAATTTGGCATCGTCTCGGCTGTCGTATTCTCGAATGTCGTATCTTGACTACTGTGCCATGCTTTAAGAATTATGTTTTCTCTTTCATTACCCACTTGATCTTGTATAATTATACTTTTGAGATATTTAGCCACCGAGTATGTGATTAGCTCGTGTTTTGGGATTCTTGATACTGCAGCCTGTGAGCCTACATGTAAAGCATATTCTAGAATATAACTAGAGCTGATCATGTAATATTGTACTCTACTAGTCCTTCATTTTGGTAACTAGCTTCATGATCATTTGTGTATGTATAGTTTGGGATGCCTTACTATAATATGTTTGGTAATTATATATCTTGTAACTTGTTGCTTGCTTGAGATTAAGACACCTATGATTTTTTGACCCATGACTGACGGTTGGATTGTAGAATAAATCCTCACATATCTAGACAGCCGTGACCGTATCTTGGAGTATGAAGTACTCTAGTATACGTAGCTGGCTTTGTCTGCCTCCGCTCTCCAGTATTCTGGTTCTGGTGTGTGACAGGGATAAAGAGGGAGATAGCGGTATTTTTTTTTGTTTAATATGCCAGTAGGAGAAGGATGAGCAGCAAAGACTAGCAGGGTTATTAATGTCGCTTCGTATTTTAAAGTAAAAATGAGAGCATATCATAGTATGTTTTATGACTAGCTTAATTACCTAAAACCCAGTCTAGTCGAGATGCACTCAGGGTAATAATGGATCGACTCATAAAGGTGGCTCATTTTCTTCCATTCATAGTTGGGTAGTCTACAGAGCAGTTTGCAAATATGTATATGAGATAGATAGTGAGGCAGTACATTATTTTAGTTAACATTGTATCAGAGCGAGAAGCCCAATTTATCGCTCACTTCTTGTGGAGTTTGTATCAGATTTTTAACACCAGATTTCAGAAAGATGGGAAGTCAACGCATACCATTTAGACTCTAGATGACATGCTACGGTCCAGCACTATAGATTTTGATTGATCTGGGGTGTATAAAATTCATTTGATAAAGTTCTCTTATAACAACAACATTGAAGCGAGCATCCAGATGGCTCATTCTGAGGCGTTGTACGAGAGAAAGTGCCGATCACTCATAGCATAGGATGATGTGGGAGAGAGAAAGATGTTAGGACCATAGATGATCATGCAGGCAGTAAAGATGGTCTGATTGATCAGAGAGCATCTTCGAATTTTACATGATCGACATCGATATTTGGAAGACGAACATCATAGGCCTTTGGAGTTTAGCGTCAATGACAATGTATTTTTTCAGATTTTGCCTACCATTGATCGACATCGGTCAGTTTGGCATTCTCAAGCGGGTAGAATTTGTTGTTTATCATCTCACCCTTCTTCCTTTGTTTCATGAGGTATACAATGTGTTTCATGTATCTCAGTTGCATAGGTATGTTCCAGATCCAAGCCATATTCTCGACTATTCAGAGCTAATCGTCTGCCCTGACTTGTCCTATGAGGAGCAACATGTATATATGTTAGATTGAAGAGAGAAGGTTCTTAAGAATCAGACTATCAGGCTTATCCGTGTTGCTTGGGGCCGTCACTCGCCGAAAGATTTGACATGGGAGTGCTAGGACAATATTAGATCCAGATACCCATATTTATTCGACTCTACAGGTATTATATATCTCCAGTAATATATATATATATATATATATATATATATATATATATATATATATATATATATATAGGTAATTTTATATTATTCAAAAATTTAGATTATAAACCATCTCCACTTGTCACACCCCAATACCATAATACAAAGACGGACATGACCAGCTACCCCATACAAGGTACTATACGTCGTACTGCGATCATGGCTGTAACTAGACAAGGGGGTGCATGATACGATCAAGTCTCCTAGAGTCAAGAACTTCTATGTCTCAATCATTCAAATAAGAAGCAATAATATATAATACTTCAGAATAAGAAGTAATGCATCCCAAATGCTACATCAGAATATTCTATAGATATATGGCGATACATAATGATGTGCCAGATGCAAGATCAAAGTATACATAAAAGCGAGTCAGTTGCAGTCTGAATATATGCAGTCAGGCAAGGAACTAGTATCCAAATTTGTCGGCTAACAGGTGCCGATTGGCTAAATGCCCAAAAGAATATAGTTTATAAAAGACGAGCAGTGAATAAAGAAACCCACTCGTTATCCTCGACGACCATGTTACTGTTATGTGCCATTAGTCGGGAGAACTTACGCTGGATCCTCGGGTGCTGGCTCTAAACCTGGCCATGCAAAACCAGTGGGGTTAGACCCCAAATAGAAAGTACCACAAAGGAAGCACAAAAAGAAGAACAAAACCCAAAGCAATATATATATATATATATATATATATATATATATATATATATATATATATATATATATATAGTTTTGCGTCATAGCGTAGGTCCATGACATATCTTAGCACAAAGGCCCAACTCTACAACCAAACAAAGATAAGGGTGGAATCTATCACACTATGATAGCCCATTTTCCTATGCTACTAACAGAATAATATAATCAAAACCAAGTCTAATTAATAAAATTGGCTAAACACTTGTACGGCTTACTATTTGTGGAGTCTGAGGTTATCTCAAAATAATGCGTAATAGTTATCCTCAGATCACGCCATTGTCGAACATGTGCTAACCTAGCCAATAGATGAATATACAGGTACTTCACGAGTTGTACCGGTTTTTTGTAGGGCCACTGTGCTAAAAATACAATATTAGCGGTTTCAATGTTCCTATAGTGAAACAATGGCTCGGTATATTATAATAGGTCAGATACTGAACTCCACTAAGGCAGATGATATACAGTATCTGTGTCCAGCCCACATCACACTAGATGTGGGAAGGTTCGTTGGCATGATCTTGGAATATCGTTCCCTTCCCATGTTACTAACACTTTTAGTTTCTTAATTTAATCCTATATTGCGATAAAAAATCTTAAGTCATGGCCACTTAAGAATTTTTCTTAAGATATCGTACAAAGTACGGGCATGCTACATACGAATATATGGAAGTTCAAATCTGGATTTACTCGAGCATGTATGCAATATTCAATAAATCAAAATCCTAGCCAGGCTTTGGTATTTGACTCGCATATCATGTCCGTGCTGGAAAAAATAGTATATTTATAGTATCACGCATTCAGGAATTTGGAGGCATTCTCGATGCACATCCCAAATAAAATTACTTTAACACGAACACGATATGTCACACCTCAGTGCACATAGATCAGGAACTTTATCAAGCAATAATCATACCAGCACAAATACAGTATTCGAGTCCAATTACTAATTATCATTGGGTAACATGAATCTTGATCACCTTATAACACGAAGCTTATGTCATGCACATAGCTGGTTAGTCACTATTCACTTAGTCTGGTCCACACAGAATATCTTAATCCAATACACATTCATGCCATGTATGAAACCAATTTTAGCACATGGTCATGTCTAGCATGAGGTCTGGTTTCTAAGTTTATTCTTCCTTAGAATTATAACACAAGCAATACTAGGATCAACCGCATAGAGGATGATAATAACATTCCAAACAGAATAAGATAACACATAATAAAAGAACTATGTGCACGCATGGCGCACAAACTAACAAAAATAAGCTTGGCGCACACACTCACAGATATAAGCTTGGCGCACAAACTCACAGAAATAAGTTTGGCATACTTTGTCAAGTTAACCAACATGATGCACTTGACAAAAGTGCGCGGGCAAGAAAATTATGCATGCTTTCAAAGAAAGTGCACGAGCAGCTAGCTAAAGGACAAAATACACAATCCGAGGTTAAAGCTCGATAGTTGAGAAGAACACAAATCAATAACACATAAATAGAGAAACCAACCAAAAGCTTCGTCCCTAAGGAAATGAAGTGGGAAGAAAAATGTGCGAGCAGACCGACGTAAGAAAAGTGTGCCAGATTACCAAACGCAAAAAAGTGCGCTTGACTGACTGTTGCACACTTTTTCTTGGTTTCCTAGGGAGACCTTTGATTGAATACGCACCAAAGTGTGCCAACTGAATTTTCCTCTCGAAAGTGTGCCACTGACTCAATAAATGTGACTAATGTACTTTTGTTAGGAGACTGAGTGCAGTATGATTAGTACGAACGAAGAATTAGGA
>JAYESA010000314.1:75000-135000 GCA_036927795.1 Iris macrosiphon
CACTATATCTTTTAACTTGATATTTCCTAAATAGGATTGTGTGACACCAACTTGGGCATCGAGAGACACCTTTGCTCAGGACCCGAGACGAGTATATCTCTCTGTTAGTTTTTATTTTATGATGGTGTATATATCACATGTTCTAGGACTGTATACTTAATTTCGGCATAGTGGTTACACGGACTAGTACTATATGGATCCTGTCAGAATATGTTACCCCCTACCGTATTCAACGGGTACTCCTTCACATGTATTTCATCGTGTGTATTGGGTATTGATTATTGTGTACTTCGTGTTCATACACTGCTCTTGTTCAGTGTGCCCATATTCGTTTCGTAATGTGTCATGATTGGATCCATTAGTATTGGTTGGGGATGGGGGAGTAGGAGTTGGTTATGTGATCAAGCCCAAGTGTATTCGTGTACATGTTGATTACATACCCCACGTGTAATCGAGTTACCATATTGTATTCATGTTTAACCCAAACCGATCACATAACGAACTTATACACTATGGCACAATAGCTAGTTTCTTCTATTTCTATTACTTGCAGTTATTCGTATTGCATGTTCTTTATTCCAGTACATTACCTGTCCACTCTAGTTCATTCTATTTCTTATGACTAGTTATCTTGTATTCTTTACTATTATCTATTATATATTCTCTATTATATTTTTGGAACTATTTTATGAGGTATATACTTTGCTCTAATCCTGACTGGATATATTTTTGAGATGATTGGCTTGTGGATCAGTGTCCCACATATTATGGGAAATAGGAAGGCGAGCCATTAGAGGACTCTCCCCTAGAGCAGGAGGACTCAGTGCCAGTGTCTCAGGAGGACTGGTTATATTATATTTTCGGATATTGTATTAGTCTCATTCTAGACTCTTGGCATATATATATATATTATTTTGGACTTATGGATGTATTATGACTTTTTTCCTCTTTTTATTCTATATCGTGCTTTCATCCTCCTTTAGTTTTATTTTGTGATTGAGTATTGTTTACCATTATTATATACCATATTTTTTCTCCTTTGAAAGTTGAGATAACATTGACAAGTAACATATATATATTGTATAAGATATTTAGATGGTATGGTTGATCCCGACAAAGTTCTACCATCGATGCTGCGGTGTAGGCTGGGCGTTGTTCACTACTCGTGCCCTTATTCCGGGTTCGGATCATGACACATTTTTTGTGGTGGCCTATGCAGGCCTTGAGTCCAAATAGAGCGATATGTAGTAGTGCTCATCTAGAGTACTACTATGAGCCTGTTTTAGGATATAGGTGGAGAGTATACTCAATCACAGCTAGGAACCCTTCAAATTCATTCAGTTGCTATCCTTATCTACTTGGATGCTTGCTTTACTTTGAATAATTTTTTCCTTTTTTGGTGATATCATATCTTACTTAATATTGATTCTTTGTTTTAATCTATCTTCAGGATGCCGCCGAAGACATATTCCCAATGCTCAGGCGCAGTATCAGCGAGGTCGATCACTTTGTCGCCTCTAAGGGAAGTACCAGCAGACACCTTTCCATCAGCTTCAGTTTAGAGGTCCGCTTCACCGATCCAGGTGGGTATTTCTGCAGCAGCTTTCAGGGGTACTCCACCACCGGTACAAAGGACAACACCGACAGTCTCAGAGGATCTTCCAACTCCACCACCCGCAGTTGATCAGACGCAAATATTTGTGCTCTTTCAGCTGATGATGGAGGCACAACAGTTCCAATCAGAGGTTATGAGGCAGGGCATTGAGAATGTCCACCAGATTGTGCTCACCGTAGTCGAGAGAGTCACCTTAGTCCAGCCACAGACGACACCACCTCAATTTACCCCGCAGCAGCCAAGGCCGGGGACAATCATAAACTTCAAGAGGATAGGGCCGAAGGATTTTAATGGCACGGAGGGAATTCTTTATGCTGATGATTGGATAGAAGAAATTGAGAGAAACCTGTGGCTGGCACAAATTTCAGAGAGGTTGCAGGTAGAGGCCGTCGGAAGCATGATATTTGACATCATATTAACTTGGTTCAGGACGAACCCCAGGATCTCAGCATCGGGACTTACTTGGGAAGCTTTTAAGGATTTCTTCAAGAAAAAGTTCTTTCCAGACGTGGCTCTAACGTCTTTAGAGAGCCAATTTCAATACCTCGTTTAGGGAGGTATGACGGTGGATGAGTATACGGCAGAGTATTACAGATTAGGCTTCTTTGTGGAGGGACAGAACCCCAGAGGGAAGGCCAGGAAGTTCAGGAAGATCCTAAACAAGGAGATCAAATCATATATGAATGGAGACCCCACCACTACTTTTGAGAAGATTCTAAGGCAGGCACATTGGGCAGAGGATGATCTAGAGCTTGGCTCCAAGTGGCCGAGGGACATAGAAGGATTCTATACTAGCATAGGCCCAATGAAGTGACCTCACTTTAAGTAGCAGCATCAAAGACACTTCCAGCAGCCGAGGCAGCAATACCCTGTACCAGCTAGAGCGCCAGTGCAGCAGGCATACCAGATCCAGAGGCCAGCTATTTCTTACTTATTCTACAAGAAGCCGTGATATGGATGGGATGCGTGTAGGATGAGATTGGGCCAATATTTATTCTGCGGATCAAAAGACTACCAGTTGAGGGCTTGTCCTAGAGCTCCAGCTCGTCCAGCTCAGGGCGGGGCCCTGGAACAAGAAGCACCCACGAGACCACCAGCGGGACGGCAGAGAGGACCTTCTCTACCACTACAATAGCAGCAGTTCACTCAGCACCACCAGTAGCAGCGGCAGAGAGGCTCTCAGCGACAGGGGCGAGATTTTGCCTTGATCGTTGAGAAGGAGGAGCCAGTTGGAGATGCCATTTTAGGTTCAGTCTATCTGGATTCTTTTTCAGCTCATGCTTTATTTGATTCCGGTGTTTCACATAGTTTCGTATCTGTATCTTTTGCTTTGAAGCATCATCTTGCGACTGAACCGTTGGCGAGGACTTGCAAGATCATGACCCGGGGTGACATTATCCTGGTCAGTGATGTTTGTAAGGATCGGAGAGTTTCTTTGGGAGGCCGAGAGTTGAGCGTGTGTCTACTCGTAATACCACTTCTAATCTATGACTTAGTACTCGGAATGGATTGGTTGAGTAGGCACCATGCTAGTATCGATTATCGTGGAGGCAAAGTTTTGTTTCATTCGCTAGAAGAGCCAAAGTTTGAGTTTGTCAGAGGAGCATCAAAACAGAGCAAGAAAGACTTCTGTGGAGCTTTGGTGGAAGAGCTAGAGCCGCCACATCCATTGATTGTAGATTGTATGGACATCTTTTCGGAGGTGTTGCCGGGGTTACCACCAGACCGAGATGTGGAGTTGTCTATAAACTTAGTGCCAGGAACAGAGCCAATATCACAACACGTCTATAGAGTGAACAACAGCGAACTGGTAGAGTTGAAGAAGCAGGTGGATGAGTTGTAGGACAAAGGCTTCATCCGCTCTAGTTTATCACCGTGGGGTTCTCCGAAATTATTCGTACCAAAGAAGGATGGGTCGATACATATGTGTATCGACTAAAAAGCACTCAACAACCTCACTATAAAGAATTAATATCCTTTGCCGTAGATTGACGATTTGTTTGATCAGTTGAGCGAAGTGAAGGTATTATCTAAGATAGACTTGAGGTCAAGGTAGCACCAGGTAAAAGTAAAGAAGGAAGACATTCTGAAGACAACTTTCAGGACTCGGTATGGGCAGTTTGAGTTCTTAGTGATGCTGTTTGGGTTGACCAATGCCCCAACGTCATCATGAATATGATGAATAAGGTGTTTTATCTGTACCTGGATGAGTTTGTTGTGGTCTTCATTGATGATATATTAATATATTTGAAGTCCTGAAAGGAGCATGAGAAACACCTGAGGATAGTTTTGGAGACCCTCGGGAAGGAGAAACTTTATGGCAAGCTTTCAAAGTGTGAGTTCTTCCATGATAAGGTTGAATTCCTCGGGCATGTGATTATAGGAGACAGAATCTCAGTAGACCCAAAAAAGATTTTAGCAGTTGAGTCATGGTCTACCCCGAGTTTAGTGACAGAGATCATGAGCTTTCTTGGATTAGCAGGCTATTATCGAAGATTTGTTCAGGATTTCTCCAAGATTGCAGAGCCGATGACTAGGCTAACCAAGCAGGACGTGGAGTTCGTCTGGACTGAGGAGTGTCAGTCTACTTTTGAGGAGCTGAAGAAGAGGTTGACTATAGCTCCAGTATTGACGTTGCCTGCAGGGATAGGAGGATTTTCTATATATAGTGATGCTTCGGGTAAGGGTTTGGGTTGTGTGTTATAGCAGAATGAGAAGGTGATTGCCTATGCTTCCAGGAAATTATGCTCGCGTGAGAAGAATTACCCTACCCATTACTTAGAATTGGCAGCAGTTATTTTTTCTCTTAAGCTGTGGAAGCACTATTTGTATGGAGAGCGGGTAGAGATCTTTACAGACCATAAGAGCTTGAAATATGTGTTTACACAAAAAAGAGCTCAACATGAGGCAGAGGCGGTGGTTGGAGTTGATGAAGGACTTCGACATTTCTTTGCAGTATCATTCAGGAAAGGCCAATGTAGTCGCCGATGCCTTGAGCAGGTATCCAGTGGCTATGTACTTAATGAGGGACAGACATTTATTAGTTGATCTTGATAGCTTGGGTATTAAAGTGTTAGTTCATGGAGTTGCGATACAGATGTGGAGACTTTGGGTACAATCAGAGTTGATGGACATGATCAGAGCCGTACACTTTGAGGATGAGTCTCTGAGGAGCATCAGAGCGCAGGTCCGGATGTGATTGGCAGAGGACTTCAGTATTGCAGAGGATGGATCATTAAGGCACGGTACCAGATTGTGTGTGCCAAGTAGAGCGTTGCACGAGGAGGTTCTTCAGGAGGCACATCAATTTTAGTACACTATGTATCCAGGTGCCAAAAATATGTACAGGAAGATAAGGGAGCATGTTTGGTGGTATGGTATAAAGCGGGAGATGGATAGCTTGGTATCCAAATGCTTGGTATACCAGCAGGTAAAGGCAGAGAAATAGAGACTAGGTGGATTGCTTCAGCCTTTATCCATTCCCGAGTAGAAATGAAAGCACGTGACGATAGACTTTATTTTGGGCTTCTGCGTTCTCCAGGAGGGAAAGACACGATTTGGTTCATCGTAGACATGTTGACCAAATCGGCCCACTTTTAGCCATTCAGGGTGGGTACGTCTACAGAGAAGCTCGTAGAGATATATGTACGTCAGATAGTCAAATTGTATGGATTTTCTGTGAGCATAGTCCTGGATCAGGATAGTCGCTTCATATCCCACTTCTGGAGGAGTTTGCAGGCTAGCTTGGGCACCCTGCTCAAGTTTAGTACCGCATATCACCCCCAGACATGTAATACCCCATTCCGCTCAAGCGGACTACCGATTCAAATGACAGAAGTGCAATGTCCCGACCCGCTTTGCTCAGGCGAGAATACTCGTTTAAGGCAAAGGATATCCAGACTTGTCCCTATAGGACTTCGGCTTAGGCTTTCAGAGGCTCGCCCGGAGTATCGCTCAACCGAGGGGAATCATCACTAAGGTGGGTGGCTACGGTAAACTTGTCTTTGCTTAGCCAGCACACATAAAATTTGGAACGATACATGCTAGTCACTAGGTGAATCACCCCATGCAAGCTAATAAGAATCCAACGCACCTAGCTAAGGGAGTAATCCCAACTTGTATTGCTTGTATTAGAACATGGAAATGAAACATTGCTTATATTCAGACCCTCGCATGCTACCTTTACCTTATGCAACTGGAACCTGCTATGCCTCGATAGAACGATACGTATATACTCTTCTTAGTGCACTACTCACCTGTTTATACTGCACGACTCTAGATCATGTCGTTCAAAAAGTTTCCTTACGGTTTCACTACTCGGCTTACCTTCGGACCCGAGCCAATGTGAATGCTTATGTTTATACAAATGCATGCTTGCCTGCTTATAATTTGCTTGATTCAATGCTTGTCATATAATTGCATGCCAATATCTAGTGAATGCTATCTTGCCTTATTTCATCCAAACCACCGGAAGACTATCTAATAGTTGTTCCGTGAAAGCATGAACATTAAAAGTATTCAGGACCGTTAGGTCGCCAAGGCAATCCCCGAACAAGGGGAACACATCATGTTAAGTTACATCTGAATATGAATCAAGGATTGTCATGTCTGCTTGTGTGAAATTCAGAATAAATGAACCACTGAGTCAGGAACAGCCTAGGATGGCTTGTTGCGAGGATCATGATTTGCGCCTACAACCATTATCGTTTACTCATAATAATAAAAGAACAACAAAGAACTCATTCATTCAGTCGCGGACGCTTGTGCACAAGCTTGATCTCCTCGGACGGGGTACCGGGGCACCGGGACCGATCCGGCCTAGGGGAAAGATCCGGTAGTCGCACTAGTTTGATCCTAGCACGGATAAGTTCGGTCGGGTTGCTGGGCATCGGGAACACCATCTTATTGCTACTATGTCCATAATGGCTACGCCAGCGACTCTTGTGCATACATGATCATACTCGCTTAGCGGCAATCCGTGTGCGAGTCATTGTATTGCATCTAAGAATTTGAATTCTAGTATCCTGATAAAAGAACAATGAATCTGTGAATCATTTCTGAATCTGAGTAACAAGTATACCTGTGTTCTGTAGTTTAAAAGAAGAACTCGTGCAACTGATTAGAACCCACTCGTAGCACACTTGTGTTGCATATGCTATGTATGCTATTGCCCCTGATTGTTCATGAATGCTTGTGCTTGAATTAACTTGGTTTATATTTGGACAGGGAAGGAGAATTGGTAAGTTGGTAAGTCATGCCGTGTTTTCTCCTATATTGCACGGTGCACTGCCACACGAGTTAGGCTTTTCATATATGCCATGAAAGTGATCCTAAGGCACAACTAGAAAGACAATAAAATAGTTGGTGCACGGAACCTATGTTACGTGTTCAGATTTTTCGAGCGGGCAAGTAGCCTCCCCACCAGTGCATTCATGTACTGAAAATCTACCAGGTTGTTTGCAGGGTGCGGGAGAACCTCGTTCGGTGCGGATGCCTCCTTCGTGCATGCTAAGGCGTGGAGTTCACTCTGGAGCCTTGGAGCGCTGCGTCCAGAACTTAAGTACATATACAAGACATAATATTGGAACATCGCCTGTATCATTCCACAAATGTAGCTACTTGGCACACTTTTACTATTTAAGAGAGAGAGAGGCTTGAGCGACTTGTAATCTCATCTATGCGCCGCTTGTAACACTTGTTTATATCAATAAAGAGTTTGTTCTAATTCGACTAGTGTTATTCAATGCTTCCGCTATTGTCGACTCAGTAAACTTGTTATCAAATTGCCTATGCATTTATAATTTTGCTGCACTCGGACAATCTGTATGACTTTGTGGCTTAGACCTTTTACTGCCAGCCAATGAACCACGGCCTTGCATGGGCACGGCTCACGCTCATGCCGCTTCACACCCAAATGGACCGAAGCGATCGTCCCGCGGGAGCGCTGGCACGGTGATTCTCGCCTGGCGGGAACGACCGATTAGCCTGCGGGAGATCGGGACATAACAGATTAGTATCAGAGCTTGGCTATACGCCTTTGGCCTTTGTTTTGATTTTCTCAGTTTTGAAAGCTCGTTCGTAGATTATGTGCACACTCTCTTTATGTCCTAACGAAATATTCTAACAATGAGTCTAAATACTTTCAAAAAGTATATGTGAATGATATGATTGCTTGTATGGAATTGTAATGCGATTAGCCTTTGTGCCAACCTGTGTCAAGAACCTTCGGGATTTAACTCGTGCTGGAAACATGACTTATATGCAAACCCAAAAAGCCTATACATGTTGGCCCAACTAGTTAGTGCAAAATCGAATATTGCCTGAACGGTTAGCTTTGCACACAGCCTTTCGGCTAAGTTGTGTTGAGTATCATGCGCCAAGACCCTTTGGTGCAAATTAGTGCTAAAATAAGATTTGGATATCATTCAGAAATAAGACAAGTTAGACTTAGAATGCCAACTGATAGAAACATTCTCGAATTTATCGCTTAGGCGAATGTTGAGAATCGTGCTTGGATTTTTGAGAAATAGCTCAGACGCTATTTCATATCGGAAGATACAAATCGATTGAAATGGATTTAATGGGATGATTCAATTATGAATGGTGTATGGATTATTTAGAAATATCCAAACAGATTCATAAGTCTCGTACGATAGTTGGATTGAACAATTTTATAATATCTCAAATAAATGATAAGGCTTATATTGAATAGGGATTCACGAAAGTAGAAATCGATATCTTGTTAAGGAAACTTGTTGGAAACTTGAGGATCATACGAGCGATTTTGGATTCAAACAAATGGATTGAACTTGAATACAATGATCGCTCGAGTAAGAAGTTATCCCAAAATGAATAATGTATTTCGAAGAAAGAGATAAAAGATAATGGATTTGACTTGGAGTTTGGAAGAACGGTCTTGAAATCAAGTTCAAAATGATACCTCTCAAAATCACTCCCAATGAGAACGGTTATCCTGCGGGAGCGCCGGCATGGTGATTTCACGTACGGTAGGGATGATCGAACTCACGGGAACATATTCGATGATTATTCCAAACTAACTCGATGAATGGAACGTATCAAAAATATAGAATAGACTTGGGCTTGAATATTAGAAACTAGTTTCTTGAGGATGCTAGAAGTAAGACTATGGATTTATCGAACGGTAACAGTGGAGTTGGCTGATTTTGCTAGACGAACTATAATCACTGCATGAACGGATATAACTTGGATGGAGTAAGTGAAATTATAAGGTGTCTCGATCATGCCGAAGATAACCATAACATTCAAACGTTCTTGTCTTGTGCGAGCATAACTCTATGCTCGTACATGCGTTACGCCCGGTTTAGGACAATTATCCAGCGGAAACATTGACGTGGTGATCTCACGTCCAACGAGGGTAATCGAACTTGCGGTAGACTGAGACGTGACAAACTAATAGATCGTCTTGACTTTTGGTTCGACATGATAAGACGGATTTGAATGCAAGTGAATCGGAATTTTTTTTGGATAAGTTAGCCTATAACCTGAAATAAATTACGCTTAATAGTTTTGTGAATGGATACATGACTCAGGTTGGACGACTTGGAGTTATAATTAGAAAGGGCTTGGAATCGAATCTTGACTTGGTGGTTTAGGCTTGGAATGGATAAGGATTCTATCAAAACATGTTTGGAGGGATAGACCATATAAATCAATAGGCTTGTCCTGCATCTCACATATAGTGGATTTTACTGAACGGATTCGTCCCCCGTGCAAACAAATATGTTATTGAGAGTAGAAAAATATGTGCTCGAAGTTTAGAAATCTGAGTGAAACGAGCTTGGGTAGAATACCCCGTACAAATGAACAATGGTTTGACCATAGGAATTGGGGTGAGCATCGTGCGACAAATTTGTATGATGTATCGTGTGCTTGAACATGTACCTATGACCTTATGAACTGACCTAGCAATTAGGCAGACGACCCTGTGTCGAGCGAACGAACCTGTGTTACCGACTTTACCATATTGCTTGAACAAGCTATAGAACGGGGGTAGCAAGACTTAGGATTAGACTTCGGAACGATAACGTTCGCTATGTTTGACCCGAACAAATGAACGCTAAGTCGGTAAACCAAATAGATTGTGCTTAACGGTGGTGCAAAATGCTTGAAACTTGAGTTGGAATGGAAATGATATGGAATTGGATTGACCCTATCGAAGGTATCCTCGTGATTCAGTAAAACGAGAACCCTTGAGATTTTTGCAAGTAGCTTATCCGATTTTACAATCTCTAAGTTTGGTTAAATGTATATGTTTGAGGGACGCCTTGAACGTGTGCACGATCCAAGACTAAAAGGAATATGAAACTCGAGTGCTAAGACTTCGCTATCGTTGAGTTGGTTGACATGCATGTGCTTGAAGCACTTCGAATATGTGCACGATCCAGACTCACGATATGCTGATCTCAAATGCTAGTGCAAGTGAATATCCAAATGAACAAGTATAATGACTTATATAAGTTGCCTCAGCCCTAGATCATTCACGATCGATTGAAATGTACCACGCATTAAGCAACATGTCCCGCTCTAAGGCACAATTGAGATTGACTCGACATACACGCGACACGGCACAAGAATCGAGTAGGAGATTGTGTTCAAAATTGGATTTAGTGGTACCGATTTCTACGCTTGGAATAAATTCTATAATACGACAGAAAGGCTTGACCTCAGGAAGTCTCGCGGACGAGACTTTTTCTGAGTGGTGTATGATGTAATACCCCGTTCCGCTCAAGCGGACTGCCAATTCAAACGATAGAAGTGCAATGTCCCGACCCGCTTTGCTCAGGCGAGAATACTCGTTTGAGGCAAAGGATATCCACACTTGTCCCTACAGGACTTCGGCTTAGGCTTTCAGAGGCTTGTCCGGAGTATTGCTCAACCGAGGCGAATCATCGCTAAGGTGGGTGGCTACGGTGAACTTGTCTTTGCTTAGCCAGCACACTTAAAATATGGAGCGATACATGCTAGTCGCTAGGTGAATCACCCCCTGCATGCTAATAAGAATCCAACGCACCTAGCTAAGGGAGTAATCCTAACTTGTATTGCTTGTATTAGAACATGGAAATGAAACATTGCTTATATTCAGAACCTCGCATGCTACCTTTACCTTATGCAACTGGAACCTGTTATGCCTTGATAGAACGATACGTATATACACTTCTTAGTGCACAGTTCACCTGTTTACACTGCACGACTCTAGATCATGTCGTTCGGAAAGTTCCCTTACAGTTTTACTACTCGGCTTACCTTCGTGCCCGAGCCAATGTGAATACATATGTTTATACAAATGCATGCTTGCCTGCTTATAATTTGCCTCGATTCAGTGCTTGTCATATAATTGCATGCCAATATCTAGTGAATGCTATCTTGCCTTGTTTTATCTAAACCACCGAAAGACTATCTAATAGTCGTTCCGTGAAAGCATGAACATTGAAATTATTCGGGACCGTTAGGTCGCCAAGGCGATCCCCGAACCAGGGGAACGCATCATGTTAAGTTAAATTTGAATAATAAATCAAGGATTGTCATGTCTGCTTGTGTGAAATTCAGAATAAATGAACCACTGAGTCAGAAACGGCCTGGGATGGCTTATAGCGAGGATCATCACCTGCGCCTACGACCATTGTTGTTTACTCAGAATAATGAAAGAACAACAAAGAACTCATTCATTCAGTCACGGACGCTTGTGCACAAGCTTGATCTCCTCGGACGGGGAACCGGGGCACCAGGACCGATCCGGCCTAGGGAGAAGATCCGATAGTCGCGCTAGTTTGTTCCTAGCACGGATAAGTTTGGTCGGGTTGCCGGAGCATCTGGACCACCGTCTTATTGCGACTATGTCCATAATGGCTACGCTAGCAACTCCTATGCATACATGATCATACTAGCTTAGCGACAATCCGTGTGCGAGTCATTGCATTGCATCTAAGAATCTAAATCCTAGTATCCTGATAAAAGAAAAATGAATCTGTGAATCATTCCTGAATCTGAGTAATAAGTATACCTATATTCTATAGTTTAAAAGAAGAACTCGTGCACCTAATTAGAACCCACTCGTAGTACACTTGTGTTGCATATGCTATGTATGCTATTGCCCCTGATTGTTCATGAATACTTGTGCTTGAATTAACTTGTTTTATACTTAGACAGGGAAGGAGAATTGGTATGTTAGTAAGTCACGCTGTGTTTCCTCCTATTCGCACGACGCACTGCTACACGAGTTAGGATTTTCATATATGCCATGAAACTGATCCTAAGGCACAACTAGAAAGACAAAAAAATAGTTGGTGCACGGAACCTATGTTACGTGTTCGAATTTGTCGAGCGGGCGAGTAGCCTCTCCACCAGTGCATTCGTGTACTGATAATCCACCAGGTTATTTGCAGGGTGTGGGAGAACCTCGTTCAGTGTGGATGCCTCCTTCGTGCGTGCTAAGGCGTGGAGTTCACTCTGGAGCCTTGGAGTGCTGCATCCGGAACTGAAGCATATATACAAGACATAATGTTGGAACATCGCCTGTATCATTCCATAAATGTAGACACTTGGCACGCTTTTACTGTTTCAGAGAGAGAGTCTTGAGCGACTTGTAATCTCGGCTATGCGCCGCCTGTAACACTTGTTTATATCAATAAAAAGTTTATTCTAATTCGACTAGTGTTATTCAAAGCTTCCGCTATTATCGACTCAGTGAATTTGTTATCAAATCGCCTATGCGTTTATAATTTTGCTGCATTCGAATAATCTGTGTGACTATGTGGCTTAGACCTTTTACCGCCAGTCAATGAACCACGACCTTGCACGGGCGCGGCTCACGCTCGTGCGGTATCACTCCCAGATGGGCCAAAGCGATCATCCCACGGGAGCGCTGACACGGTGATTCTCGTCTGGCGAGGACGGTCGATTAGCCTGCGAAAGATTGGGGCGTGACAAGACACACGGGCAGTTGGAGAGGACTATCTAGACTATCGAGGATATGCTACGTACCAGTATTTTGAATTTTAGAGGCTCTTGAGAGGATCACCTTCACTTGGTAGAGTTTGCTTGTAACAACATCAACCAGGTCAGTATCGAGATATCACCATTTGAGGTATTGTATAGACGGAGATACCTTACTCCATTATCATTGGACGATGTTGGTAAGCAAGATTTATTGGCAGCAGAGATGGTCATTGAAAGCTTATCAGAGATAAGCTTCAAGTGGCGCAGGACAAACATCGGCATTGGGCCGATAGCCACCAGAGACCTTTGGAGTTTGAGGTATCAATTTATTTTGTGTTGCTTGTATTTCCCTTGTTTTAGATAGAGTGCAAAGGCTATATTTTGTTCTAGGTTGGAGATCTGGTGTTCTTGAGGATTTCTTCGACACGGGGCATGATTCGCTTTGATGGATACGGGAAGCTTAGTCCACGGTACATCAGACCCTTCGGTGTTCTAGAGAGGGTCGGTGCAGTGGCCTACAGACTAGACTTGCCGCCTGCACTAGAGGGAGTGCACAATGTGTTCCACATGTCACAATTAAGATGGTACATAGTAGATCCTAGCCATGTATTAGATCACTCGGAGATCAAGATTAGTGCTACTCTCAGCTACCCAGAGCATTCTGTGGAGATTCTGGATCATAGGGAGAAGATGCTATGGAACTAGACGATTCCCTTGGTACGCATCGCATAGAGCCATCACTCTCCATGAGAGTCTACCTGGGAGCGAGAGGCCGAGATGCGCGGGCGATATCCCTATCTGTTTGAGCCGTGAGGTATAATTCTTTCTTGCTTGCTGCAATTGCTTGTTGTACTGCTAGTTTCTTCCTTAAATTTTGAGGACAAAAATTTTCTAAGGTGGGTAGGTTAGTCACCCTCACTTTCCAAATGAGGGTATTTTAGTCATTCCATATTTTATTTATTCAATTATAATATTTAGTAATTTGTGCTTGTGCTAATTATTATATATCTAGTATTATTATTTATAGTTAGTGAGCTAGCCTATTAGTTTGACTTGACACTAGTGAAACCAATTTAACTTGTCTTGATAATATTTGAGCCTAACTTGGACCAAACCCATTAGACTCATTTCCACTAATTAATTAGCAGGATTAAACTTAATTTGGATTAGTTAGAAGCCTTTTCATTATGCCCCTCCTTAATTACCCTTCATAATTAACCATTGAGGGGCAATTTGGACCTTACCAAGTGGCTTGGGGAGGGGGAACCTGGCCGGCCACATAAGAAGAGGTTTCTCTCTCTCTCTCCTCTTTATTTATTTCCATTTTAGATCTCCAATTTTATTAGATCTCCAACTTACTTCATCCTACATCAATTCATCACCAAATTCCTTTATTCTCTCTTATTTCCACCAATATAAGAGCTTTGGAGCTTGGAGAAGCAAGGAGCTTTGGTGGAGAGATCAGATCCAGATCGTGTCCATTATACTTTTTATTGGGAATCCATCTCCCAATTGGTAATTTTTGAATTCCACTTCATTGTAGCTTCTAAATCATGCATTTGAACCTTAGGAATTACCCTATGGCATAGGAATACCTATTGGAACAAGTTCTAGATCAATTGGTTATATATTATGATTTCTACATGTATTTTGTGTATATTTTAGAGGAATTACGGGATTGACACATCAAGTGTGTGTCATGAGACCAATTTGGTTTAATTAGACTTAGATGGGGATTATGGGACTAGATATGTGTCCACAAATGGATACGTGTAGGCCGTATCATGGTATCTTGCGATACAGTGTGATACGGAGCTTAATTTTAGGTGTTTTGTATAATTACTCCTCCATTCTCATTGTAGCAAGTTACTTTAGTTGTATTATGATATATTATATATTTAAATAATTATTATGGAGAAATTGGGATTGTGTCTTCTCACTTGGGTATGTTTCGTGAATTTTCTCAAATACACACTCTAGGCGTTTATTTTAATGTCTCTTATATATATATATATATATATATATATATATATATATATATATATATATATATATATATATATATATATATATATATATATAATTGTGTGTGTGTGTGGTTTTGAAGTGAATCAAGTGACTGTAGGGAATGTGTTGGTATTGTGCTCAAATTTAGGTTATGAATGCAGTATAGAGGGACTGAGAACAGTTGACATCATTAGAGAAAATGAGGAGTGATGTGTGGCTAGTGCATGGTTCAGTACAATGAGTGTGAGAAGAGAGATGATGCCTATGCTTTCTAGAGAATGAACTTTGAAGGTAGGAATAGCTTTAATTTGTGATATTAGAAGGAATAACTGGTGTAGAAATTTATCACTCGGTGACTTGGAGTACAGTCCACACTTCACAAACCAGTAATCGAAGTAGCATGGGCATTCCTAGTTGTTTCCTTACTATTGGCCTATAAGAAATAGCTTTAGAAGGCAAGGGTAAGGGGATATCTGGATGAGCAGTGATGTGGGTTGTGCCATCTCGAGTGTCAAAGTGGTCGTAAGGAAACAAAGAGGGAAGAAAATGCTCGAGCAGACCAACGTAAGAAAAGTGCGCCGGCCGACGAAACATATAAAAAGTGTGCCAGATTTCCAAACAGGAAAAAGTGCGCTTGACTGACTGTGGCGCACTTTTTTTGGTTTTTCAGGGAGAACTTTGATTGAATATGCACCAAAGTGCACCAACTAAAATTTTCCCTCGAAAGTGCGCCACTGACTCAAGAAGTGTGACTTGCGCACTTTTGCTAGGAGACTGAGTACAGTATGATTAGTACGCACAAAAATTGAGACAGTACACCAATGCGCCCAAAGAAAAACATATGTATTTCTACGCCAAAGGGGTCCTCTTGCATACTCTTCACTGAGCACTGTTCTTCTCTTCTAGTCAGCCATTTTGGTATACATATTGTATCAATTTTCAGTACTAAACTTAACATGACTCGAAATCAAGCACGACCAAAAGCAAAGGTACATAAATTATGGTGCTCTACACTATGAGCTAATTAGTTTGTAAAATATAAAGTTTTGGGAGATCAAACTGTAGGAAAATAAAAGTGAACCCATCGACCCAATCTTAGGTCCATGCAATTCCAACCAAGAAAAATTAAGAACAATAAGTATTAAAGATGAAGGGGTGCTCGGTCCCAACAATATAAGCTAGAAATAAACAAAAAAAAATTAAGAACTAAAAGCATGCATAAATCTATGGTTCTTATTCTTTTGCAAGATGTACTTGCCTACGGAGGGAGAGAGGAAACCTAAGGTAGAGAAATAGAAAGGAAAGATAATGAGAAGATAGAGAGAAATGAAAATATATAGGTTTATGTTTGAGATATGGACCATTGGATCACTCAAAATCATCTAAGCTACATATGCCACGAACCCAACCAAACCCACTCTCTCCACAACTCTCGGGCCCGGTCTAAACAATGGTCGGGCTAGCAACCATTGTGCGCCAAAGTATGCCAAGGAGAATATGCGCCGAAGTGCGCCGGGAAAGGGGGCTGACACCACTTGTGGAGGTATTTTTATCTTTCGTCATTATCATTACATCAAATTCTATATTATATATAACTCTAACACAAGTAGTAGACAAGCCCTCGAATATGTGTCCGTTGCGTTCCTTCCAGACATGTCATACTGTTAACACCAGTCGAATAAATGAATCTGAGTCTCTCTATGAGCATGGAAAAGGATGCTTCCCACCCCCCATCTGAATACCCAAACTCTCCAATAGGTCCAAGGTCAGCAAGCACCCCATGATCGCTCTATACAAGCATAGCTACTTTTTTTGTGCTACCCTGCAGGCCCACATGAAATTCACCCTCGACAGAACCAGATGGTGCTCTCTGATTACGTCATATGCACGGCCATACTTGAATTTCCCCCAAGGGGAGTCCTAGATCCATGTGTCCGCTGGGAGTGTCTCATTTATCTGTAACCGAGCAATACTAATACTATGCGATATATATATATATATATATATATATATATATATATATATATATATATATATTGAAGAAAAGGTACTTCATTGAATAGATAAATGAGTCATCAAACATACCTGGGGATTAACACTGTCCCCGTACTAATTTTGACCCTCTATACATTTTATATGCCTATCTATGTTATTTATAAAACCCGATATCGTCGAAGCTTTGCCTTCGAACACTTTTCGGTTTCATTCCCTCCAAACATACCATACTGCCGAAAGTAGTCTGAGCCTAGCCTTCCGATATATCTTGCCTCCCTTACTCTCCAGCTTTCGAACTTCCTCGCATACATCATATAACCCTACCAGGCTCCTACTTCCAGCCATAACTCAGGGACTATAATGCTGCAAAATAGACGCAGCCCACGGATATCTGAAGAAGATGTGGTCCTTTGTTTCTATCTCTCTTTTGCAGAGAACACACATTGCAGTAGGTATCTGAATCCCGAACTTTAGAAGCCTCTCCTTAGTGAGTAGTCTAATACGAATGGCTTTGTATATGCATAGCTCAACTTTATTAGTTGCTTCCTTAATCCATATCATCCCCACCCATTCCACTATAGGATTGATTGGTCGTACGTGTTCGTAGGACAATCGATTGCTGAACTTTTCGTTTGTTGTTCTATCCAAGACCCAGTAGTCATGCCCGCCTATAATGTTTATCAGAATAGAACTGATCTCCTCTTTGAACCAGTTGTTAATATGCCTATCACCAATACTATATTCACCATTGTGAATTAGCTCAGTTTGACATCCTTCATTCCCGATTAGTTCATACATCGACCACCCCAGCATGTCAATCAGGCTCTCCTTATGCAACCATAGATCGTGCTATATGCTTGTCGACTGTCCGTTACATATCCACTGTGTTGTACACTATTTCAGTCGACCATAATACTTCAATATCATTTTAAATATTACTAAAGAAATATTATTTATGTCCATTTCCTAGAAGTTATTGTCCATCACATATCTACTTGTCGTCCATTGCGCCCACGGAGACCTGACTTCAATGAATCTCCATGTAATTTGAGTGCGGCGACATCCCTCATAGTTAGTAGCGACTGTAACCCTATGCTACCCTCTTCTTTGGATTTACACAAATTTGTCCAAGCTATAGTGTGCATGCTCCCCTTCTAAATGAAATTAGCACATAGCTTCTCAATCTTTCACGTTGTTCTTATTGGGATTAGGATAGCTTGTAGCCAATAAGCTTTAATCGCCTAGATAGTAGATCGAATGAGATCTATACGTCCACCAAAGGATAAGAGCTAGAATTTCCAGCCTTCAAGCCTCCTCTGAACATATTGGACAAGTATCGTACAATCAACATCCCTCGTATATATGATCAATAGTGGCAGACCAAGATATCTGACTGGTAGTTCTTCTTTCTCGATACCAAGCATGGAAGACCACAGATCCTGAGATATGCAATATTTATTAAAGAATACTCATGACTTCTTCCTGTTTAGTCGTAGCCCTGAGATTCTCCCGAATTCCTCCAATATCAGTTCCAGGGTAGCTATCCCTCTCTTTGTTGGCTCCATGAAAATAAGCAAATCATCAACATATATGAGATGTGATACTCTAGGAGTGACACTTTAGAAAAGTGGAGTAATTTGGCGTTTGTGTTCTGCCAAAACCATCATATACGTATAATGTTCCATAACCAATGTAAATAGGTATGGAGGCAACATGTTTTCATGCCTCAGCCCACGACTACTCCCAAACTATCCGTACGGTTGTCCGTTGATAAGAATTGAGATATACAGTATAGATATACACTCCTCAATTTGATCAACCCACCAAGTAAGAAATTCCATGCTTCTCATGGTTGTGCACACGAAATTTCTATTCACCATATCATATGCCTTCCGTAAGTCTAGCTTAATTAACCCTTTCTTTCCTCGTGGCTTATTGAATTCCTTGACTAAATCATGAGCAAGCAGACAATTTTCTGCTATGGATCTCCCTTTAATAAAGGCAGTCTAGTTTGGCAAAATAAGTCCCAACAAAATATCCTGTATTCGGGAGCACATTAACTGGGTAATAATTTTATATATAAAGTTACAGTAAGCAATTGGTCTAAAATTGCCCAGTTATGCGGTACCTTCTTTCTTCGGTATCAAGGTAAGGAAAGTATGATTGATTTCTTTCACAAGCCTCCCTGTAGTGAAGAAATCGTATACTACCTAGTATATTTTCTCCTTAAGTTGGTCCCAGTGTTTCTTGAAGAACAATGCACCAAATCAGTCAGGTCCAAATGATTTATTTGGATCAGCTTTCTTTACTATCTTCTCGATCTCCTCTATAGTAACCCATCTCCGCAGTACTAAGTTTCCTTCCTCCGCAACAATACATTTATAAATAATGCTAGGGAAATCCATGGTATAATCATTTTGATGATATATTTCTCGATAATACTTGGTAGCCTCTTCGTGGATCTGGTCTGCTCCTGTGCGCGTATGTCCATCCACATCTATAATGGAAGTAACTCTGTTACCCTGCTGCCTAGCTCGGATAGTAGCGTAAAAGAATTTTGAACATCGATCTCCCTCAGTCAGCCACGCACAATTCTCTCCTTGTTGTAAGTGCCCTTCCTCCTGGAACCGGATCTCTCGTACCTCTTCCTGAAAAAAATTCTCCTCGATAACAAGGTCTGATCCGTAGAAGACAATTACAACTTATTCTGAACCTCCTACAACATACGTTCCCTTTTCTCTATATTAGCAACCGGACGTCCCTTATTCCATGATCTGAGCTCCTTCTTGATTGCCTTTAGCCGCTGTATCAGTCAAAATTATAGATTGTCGGATAAGTACATAACCATCCCTCTTTTCACCACCTCTTGATATCCAGCCACTATAGGCCACGAGTTACAGAACTGAAATGGACGCCTTTGCTGTTGACTGCTCGCAACCATTTTAATGAGGATTGGAGTGTGATAGCTAGTTACACTATGTAATGCTTATGATCGGGCAAATGGGAATGTCTCTATCCATTTATTACTACATATTACACGATCTAATTGGCTAACAACTTGGTTAAGTACCGATCTATTGTTCCACGACCATAAATGCCCCTCCCTAGATACGCATCTCAAATCAGACATGAGGAGACAATTTTGAAAATCAGCGAGGATTTCGTCCGGAACTTGGCATCCTCGTCTTTTCTCCGAAGCAGCAAGCATGGCATTAAAGTCACCACAGAGAACAAGTGGGAGTATGTCATCAATTTCTGATGCGAACAATATCTTGCCATGACTGAAATCTCTTTCTTCGATCATTATGGTCGTATACTGCCCGTACTGCCATGTTCAGTCCCCCTACGTTAGTGAACTCAATTATAATTAATTATTGATATGAAATGTACCTGACCCTTCCACACACGAGTATCCCAAAGGATACAAATGTGCGCCATTCCACATAGATAAAGATTGTGGGCAGACTCCCATTTGGGTAATATTTATGATGTTATTCTGTCTGTTATTTTTATTTTACTCTCAATAATCGATGCAATCTAATATTTATTTCTCCTAATTGCTACCTTAATCTTCTTTTATCAGCCAATAGAATTGGCCCCTCTGAAATTACATGTAAGGAACATCATTAACAAACATGGCGATTATCCTTGATCAGTCCCTGGCCTCCTCTCAGACAAGTAGAATTGGTCATTCATGTTTGGGTTTGGTGTCTTTGCATGTTGCATAATTTTAGGTAACTGGATATTTGGTTATGAGGACACTCCATTCAGGGTTGCTCGCTGTTAATGAGTCTTCATGAGGAACAATGCTCTCCATATTCATCCTGTTGCCAACATCTCCAGGTGGGCTACTATCATATGCCCCTCTCGTGTGCGACACTTTATTCATATTTGGACCTTTACTCCCCCCCCCCCCCCCACAGATTCTATTACAGCCTCTTGGTTTGTCATCTCCATAAGGTGTTCCTCTCGGCAATGATCGTCATATACCACCATCACACCTCCATTTCTATCTTCCTTCTCCGCATCCACGTCCGGCACCTGTCGCTTACCCAGTACCGTCATATGCATCTCAATACTACCAATATTGTTATATTGCTCTGCTCAACCCCTCCTTGTGCCATCACCATATTTACATCCACATTATTATTCACCATTGTAATTACCTGCTCTCTTTCCTGTGGGCTTCTTATATCCTGCCTCACACCCTGTGTTGTCACTCCAATGTATTCCTCCGTAGTCACCCTACAATGTTCTTTCACATGTCCAAAATAATGACATTTGGCACATAAGGGAGGAAGCCACTCGTACTCAATACTTTTGTCACGCCCCAGTCCCAAAATAGGTAGGACTAGGACACGTAAGCATGCCAGCCGCATGGATATGGCAACTCCAATATATGGAAACCAAACCACATGCGTACGCTATAATATGAATAACAATTCACAAGTGGTAAAACTATCACAAGTCACAAGGCATATCTAAATCTCATCCACAAAAATCATAAATAGATAAATAACCAATATCTACATAACTAGATCTCAATATAAAGTATCTAAAGATGACAGTCGGATGGAAACAAATCTACTGCCGAACTAGAATATAAAAATAACACAACATAAGTACAACAACTAACAATCACTGAGACTCGAAGAGAAAGCCTCCTCGAACATATAAGTAACCAGTCTGGATCTGCACTCCTGCGAATACTCATGAACATCTACAATTGGAAAGGGACCAGGTCCTCAGAGGGACATAACAAGATACATAGAAGCATGTCAATAAGTAATGTAAAATAAACATTCAATGGGTCGCCTAACCGTCTAAGTGAATACAGTTTAAGAATAAATTTCCCAACGCGTGGTCTATCTGGCTAAAATGGGAATGGCATGATTCTCTTAGAGATTCAGGGGCCTAAAAAGCATGTCGTCTTTTGAACGGCAGAGGCCGCCTGATAATATATAATATATAGTGGTCATCACCGCCCGTATCTCCGGTGGAGCGTCCGAGTTAGAAAAAGGAAAGTGGAAAGGAGGCCACACACCTTACTTATTGTTCTCCCTACCCCATGCTCTAAGCATGTCATATCCATGACACGATAATACCTCTAATAACTACCAAGTCTACTAGCATACAAAGTTTCTAACAGCAGTTATCCCTAACGCACATCCCATACGTACAGGAGGCCAAACCCTGCACGCAAGTCCGTGATCTATATGAGACGCATACTCGTGTAAGAAATATGTCACGGCCAATGAACCTAATGATGCTTCATGATAATGGGGCGATCTCATAAACAAGGTCAATGCATATACATAATAAAAATAGATCACGACGACACCGTCGTTCCACCCAAGTTTCCTTGGACGCGCAGTTTATATAGCAGTTTAAAATATATGAACTAAATGACAGAAATAAAGATACATGCAACATATGGAATATGAATAACAGTACAATGGCAAGGTATACTTGCCTGGCAAGAAAATTGCATAGTACCAATAACCTGCTCCCGAAGTCGCACATATCAATCCAATAGTCCTATATACATATAATACAATACAATACAACATCAGCCATTATACTAGCACATACACAACAATATCTACACTGGACTCAGAGGCTACACTAGGGGCGACACGGGTCAAATGCGCGTCTAATTACGCGGGTGTCACGTCTTCAAATACTGTGCATAATCAGACAGTCAACTAACATGGTCTCGCCAGTACGTCAGTGTACACAAGGCAGTCAAGTCACAAGTCTCTGGGTCACATGGTCAAGGTAATTACGAGATAATCCACAGTGTCCTAGGGTCGTACAATACATACATAGTCATAACTATTAATTAGCATATAATTAATTATACAATACATATATATCTATACCAAAATTGAACAATATATGCATAGGCGTACGTATACGTATACGAGTTGGGTTTACCGACACGGGGTCTGGAGTCAACTATCTGTCGTAAAGCAATACTCATGTCCTAATAGCATATACACAAGCACACATAAAAAGGAGAAGAGGGACAGGTTCGAACCTCGGGGTACGCACACGGGGGCGACGATGATGACGATGAGGTTGACGATGAGGGTGATGATGAGATAATGATGATGAGATGATGAGGTGATGATAATAAGGTTGTTAAGGGTGATGGCTAAGGGTGATAATGACTATGGTGATTAGGTGATGAGGTAATGAGGATAATATAGATGGTGACTGGGATGATGATGATGTAGATAGTGACTGGGATGATGGGGTAATATAGATGGTGACTGGGATGATGGGGAGATGTTGATGGTGATGATGGGGTAATGATGAGGATGAGATGATGATGATGATGATGGGATGATGATGATGATAATGATTGGAGATGATGTGATGGAGTGATGATGATGATGGTGATGATGGGGTGGTGAAGCTGCTCCGGCCAGGGGAAGGTCCGTCCAAGGAGGAGGAGGTCGTGGTCGAGGAGGAGGTCAGGGCAGAGCTGGGTTGAGGTTAGGCGAAGAAGGTGGAGTTGAGTTCGTCGAGGCTGTTGTGGTCGAAGGAGCGAAGAGGATGGTGGTGGTCGGGTGCTGTGCAGCAGCGGAGGAAGGTGGTGGACTCGTCAGGATAGCCGGCGGGTGGTCGAGTCCGCTCAGTTCAATCGTGAGGAAGTCGGCAGTGAATCGGCGGAGGAGGATTCGAGGTCATGGAGGAGAGAAGAGGAGGTCGGGGACGAAGGTGTCTCCGGCGAGGTCGGGGTCTGTTAGAGGCGGGGAAGAGGACTCGGCGGAGGAAGAATGAGGGAGATAGCTGGGGTTGTCCGGCGAGGCGGGACTCGGCTGAGCGTGGGGGCGTGTCCAGGGAGGTGGTCGGGTGCACTGCTCACGGGCTGAGCAGTTGACAGCGGAGATGGGAGGTCGGCCCAGTCGTGCAGGGAGTCGGCACTGCCGGTCTTTGGTGGTCTGTTCCGGTCGACGGGCGGAGGATGATTGGGTTTCGGCGTACGAGGGAAGGGGATGAAGAGGATGAACAGTAGAGGGAAGGGGTCAGCTAGGTAGGTTTAGGTTTTGTGATATGGTAGAAATAAAAGTAAAGGAAAAGTATATATATACATGTAAAATTTGGGTTTTGTTGACCTAGGAAGTTTGGGCTTGGTCAACACCTCTTGGGATGGGCTTGGCCTTATATGGGGATGCTTGGAGGGCTATAATTTACATTGTTTAAAATGCAAGGATAGGGTTAAATGAATGGCGATGTTGCGCGTTGCACATTCCAAAATTCATGAAGAAAATTTATGTGAAGGGAAAATAAGTTACTTCATGTATTGTCCAATGGTGTGGACACCTTATTGTATTTTTGCATAAAAGTGCCCAACAATTGGAAAATTGCACAAAGATAGAAATTGGATTAAATTAACTAAAATTAATGTGCACGCTCTTGAATTAATTAGAAGTACATGGGATTAAAATTAGGTGGGACACAAGTGTCATGGACGTAGAGGGCTTATAGTAGAATATTATCATAAATTGGGTTGTACGAAACGGGTCAAGATTGTGTCTCCAATTTCAATTGGAACGCAAAAGGATACAAAGTCGTATTTATATAGAATTAAATATAAATATCTGCGATGAATATTGTGCGACTAAAATGTAGCACAAGAGAGCATAATTATAAGTTATACCGAGGTCAAAATGGAAGACGGGCATGTCTAGGACAAGGGTATGAAATTTGTAGGAAGGCAATGGTTAGTGAGGTGCTCCAATTATCGAAGCAACGGTAAGGTGCACTATGTGATATAAATATTGTATAATTAAATAAAATATCGTGTTCTATTTCTAATTGGATTCTAATTAGCCCTAATCTCTCTATCTAAGCCAAGTAGGCCTAATTTTGGGTGAGGGGGTTTACAACTTTGCATCGTCAATTTACCTGTTGGTAGTAGCACTTCGATCTCACGTGGCAAATCGCTTGTTGCCTCAATCTCCATGAAAACTCTAGCATAGGACAATAGTATCCTCTGAATATTGGGTAGATCTATTTTGATAGGTTTTCCAACTCTATTGGCCATCTTCATGATCGAGGGGAAGCTCCATAACTACGATGATAACTACGGTAGTCGAATCTAGATTGGCACCATTGACAATCTATCCTTTTCAAATTTTACTTCCGGTAGCCATCGCTTCAATATAACCAACCTACCATCAAACACCCATGGGACTCATGCTAATATCCTTTCTAGGTCTTCTGCTAGGGAGAACTTGATAAAATAAAACCCATTTTCACGAGAAAAATCTCCATTATACCTTTTGGCTTCCATACTCTATGGTCATAAGCCCTAAGTTGTTCGTAGAATGGTTTATTGCCCATCACATAGAGTATAACCTTATTCTTCCATTACTCTACTGTTTCTTGGATATCATTGCTTGTGATCTCCACCACTTTCCTCCCATTAATGATAAACGGTTCCACATATTGGAGTACAACTTCCTCCTGGACCACTAAAGGCCAGTATAGATCCACCTATGCCACTGGTTTTGATTTTACTCCCCTCATGTTCACAGTCGTCCATTGTTTGTGCATCCTATCGGAGTCTACTGGCATCTTTCCCTTGCTTCTCAGATCTCTATCGCCCTCTCTGTTATTCCCATCAGGCCCTATTTTCGTCCTCCTCATAGGATAATTATGTGCTTCTTGTGAAAGATCCTCCCCCCCGCGAATCCCTCCACGCTGATTAGGACTTGGATTCGGCCGACCAGGTTTTACTCGGCCCTTTGCTTCGAGTCGATCACCCCTTTCCACCCTATTTCGTCGTCCCGCTGTGCTATTCTGCCGCCTCCTTTCCACCGTGGTCCATCCGCCGCCTGCTTAACGTATAGCCGAATCTCCCTGATCTATCAAACCTCTTACTTCTCCCTCGCCTGGTTGCGCTACCGTGCTTCCAGCCCCTGGATCACCCCCTTTGTGGAGCAAACCCTAGTGCCGAAATGATATATATATATATATATATATATATATATATATATATATATGTGATTTCTATTATATCGCTTGATTGCAGAGTGATTGTCTTAATTTTAATTGATTGACCTTAGTTTAAAGCACCCTCTATAAACTCCCATGAGCCCATTACCGATGAGTATATTCAGCCTCTATGAGAACACCTCAAACTCCTTTATATACTCAATGGTAATAGGCCCGATGATGCTTACAAGAGGGATGATCGTCGAGGGGTTTGAGTTAGTTTATTCTCCACTAATACTCATTATATTAATTTTGTCACCCTCACTTTTCCAGCTAGGATAGTTTGGTAAATTGACATGGGTAAATAATTTTAGGAATACATATTTATATTGGTGTATTATAGAAATTATTTATTGATAGCATTAATTATTTAATTATTAGTGAGTTATAGATTAAGTGTGACTTGTAAAAATTATTTTGTTAGAGGCTAGTCCAATAATTAGACTTGTCATAACAACTACTGAGCCTAGCTTGGATCCAAACTCATTAGACCCATCCTCATTAATTAATTAGAGAGCATTAGCTTAATTAGAATTAGTTAGAAGCTTTCCAAAATAGCCCTTCCCTAATCCTATTCATAATTGGATGGAGAGGGATAATTTGGACTATGCACATAACTTGGGAAAGGGAGAAGGGGACCGACCACTATTAGAGGGGGTTCTCATCTCTCTCTCCTCTTATTTGCATTCATTTAGATCTAGAAATTAGATCTCCAATTTCTCATCATTCCCTCCATTGAATTACTACTCAATTCAACTTTATTTTCTTCTCAAATTTATCACTCTTGGAGCTTTAGAGCTTGGAGAAGCAAGGAGCACAAGGAGCATAAGGAGGAGAAGCGTTGGAGCTAGAGATCGTGTCCGAAATGTGTCATATTGTATTTTTATTGGGAATCCATCTCCCAATTGGTAATTCTTGAATTTCTTCTTTATTGTAGATTTTTAATCATGCATTTGACCCCTAAAAATTACCTCATGGCATATGAATACCTGTAGGAACAAGTTCTAGGCTAATTGGTTAGGTATTGTGAGTTCTATGTGGTAATTTGTGTGTGAATTAAGGGAATTATGAGTTTGACACACAAATTATGTGTCATGAGACCAATTAGATCTAATTAGACTTAGATCGGGGTTGTGGGACTAGATACGTGTCCACAAATGGATACTTGTAGGCTTTATCATGATATTTTACGATATAGAGTGATACAGAGTCCTATTTTGTGTGTTCTGTGTATTTCTCTTTATTTTCTTTTATAATAAGTCGTAATAGTTATTTTTAGTTGTATTTGATGTTGTGGAAGGTCTATCATGGAGAATTGGTGAATAATGACACTTGATTGAACACGTACCATTGAGTATCACAATTACACACCAAGTGTTTGATTATTGACACACACACACACACACACACACACACACATATATATATATATATATATATATATATATATATATATATATATATATATATATATATATTGATGGTGTATATTTATGTGTATATAGTTATACTTAGTTGTGTATGTATAAATAGATAGTTGAGTGTGGATGCGTGTGATAGATATGTATGTGTTTAGGTGTCTGTGGATATGTGTCAGTGTGTGTGTAGTGCAGCCTGAGTGTTTGAGGGACTGTGAGAGTGAGATACATTATGCTTGAGACTATGTCAGTGTGTGTGTGTGTGTAGGTATAAGTGCAGTGAAGGAGGTCGGGCAGTTTGGTGTCAGCAAGCATGGTAGGGAGTGAAGTGAAGGTGAACAGCAATATGGTTATGGTTTAGTTAGGGAGTAAAAGCTCAGTGTTAGTTCAATTGAGGAGAAGGGGACTCGAGCAGTGGAAGGGGACTGTTCTGATGCTTCTTGTGTACTGCACGTGCTTGTGTATATTAGAGAATATGTGCTCAATGATACATGATAGTGACCACATAGATGTATCCTATGTGGTGTGGTGAGTGATTTGAAGTGTAGATTGGTATCGGGTTGGGGACTGAGTGATAGTAGGGGCTTAAGGTCTATACCAAATTTGGGATATGTATCAACAAGTAGTGCAGCAGCAGTATCAGCAAGTATGGTAAGGGTGGCTTGCAGGAAGCACCTGAAGGGGTTCAATGCTGGACTCATCTCGAGCAGGTAAGTTAAGGGGGAGGGGGGCTCACATCAGTGTTGTACTGATAAGTATCTATTGCACATTATTCTATAGTATGTGACAGTGTGTGTTTGGAGTATTACATAGCATGGGGTTATGTACAGTTCTTGCAACTGAGGAGAGTGCAGGCCAGTTGGTAGATAAAGTGATGAGTGTGCAGCAATGCACATGCAGCAGACTTGGGAGGGGCTTGTTTATACAGGGAAGAGAGAAGGGTGATGTTGCACTCGAGCAACATGCTAGGACAAGCAGATGCAGCAATAGTATTAGAGTTAAGGTAGAGTGTCCTAGGTTCAGTTCTGCATTGATGTTAAGATATCGGATTAGGAAGCAGCAACAAGGAATATTGGTTCAGTTGAGATAATGTGCACAGGCAATAAAGGGGGTATGGAGTTAACAGTTGGCGGGAGCAAGAAAATAAGTAGAAGTGTGTATATTATGAGGTATGTCGAGTTAGAATATGTAGGATATTAGAGTATAGTTAGTGTCTAGCCTCAAGGTATCAAACACCTAGTTAAAATTGAGATAGTGTAAGGGTAAGTTAAGTACGTAGCTATGAGTATCAAGGTATTATGGGTTGTAGTAGTAAGTTATAAGCTAGATACTAATGATAGGGCTAAGGTATTAAGTTAGTGGTCTAGTTATTTGTGTTATATTGAGGTAATCACTATATAGTGGTAGATAAAGTAAGGTATTGATACTCATGAGTTAATATATAAAATTATTATATCTATATTATCTAGTATAGCCTAGTATTAGTAATATTAGTTAGTATATTTGCTACCTTCAGGATATTGACCTTAAATACCTAGAGATAACTTGACATCATCTAGTAATAGCTAGTTAGCCTTGTAACCACCCTAGAAACTAGTTTTGAACTTAGAATCAAGGAATCAACTTAGTTTGACCTAGTTTGACCAATATGACCTAGTTCGACCTAGAAAACATATTTTACTTATTTTAGCATGTTTATTACTTCAATACACCAAATGACATAGAATTTTATATATAGGTCAGTGTGACTCCAGTTCGGACACCGATTGCACCATTTGCTCAGGACCACAGACGAGTACATCTCTCTGTTAGTTTTTATTTCATGGTGGTGTATATATTGCATATTCTAATATTGTATACTTGATTCCGATACAGTGGTTACACGGACTAGTACTATATGGATCCTGTCAGGAGATGTTATCTCTTACCGTGTTCGCGGGTACTCATTCACATGTATTTTATAGTACATTCGGGTATTGATTTAGTGTACTTTGTGTTCACACACTGCTCGTGTCCAGTGTACCCATATTCGTGTTCGTAACGTGTCATAATTGGATCCATTGGTATTGGTTAGGGATGGGGGAGTAGGAGTTGGTTATGTGATTAAGCCAAGTGTATTCGTGTACATACTGATTACATATCACACGTGTAATCGAGTTACCATATTGTATTCGTGTTCAACCCAAACCGATCACATAATGAACTTATACTCTATGGCACAGTAGTTAGTTTATCTATTTCCAGTTAAACTGCAGTTGTTCATATTGCCTGTTCTTCTTTCCAGTACATTACCTATTCACTATAGTTTATTACTTTCTGATGGTTAGTTATCTTGTATTCTTTTCTATTATTTGTTATATATGCTCGATTATGTATTTGGAACTGCTTTCAGAGGTATGTACTTTGCTCCAATCCTGACTGGATATATTTTTCAGATGATTAGCTTATGGACCAGTGTCCCACCTACTACGGGCCGCAGGACGGCTTACTATTAGAGGATACTCCTTTAGAGCAAGATGACCTAGTACTAGAGGCTGAGGAGGCTTAGACTTATTATTTAGACTTGTATTAGACTTTATTGAGGTTTTGGCATGTATATATATATATATATATATATATATATATATATATATATATATATATATATATATATATATATATATATTATTTCGGACTTGTTGATTGTATTGTGACTCTTTCCTTCGTTATTCCATATCTTGCTTTATCTTCCTTAGTTTGTTTTGTGGTAGAGTATTATCATATATCATATTCCTCCTCTATTTGGAGTTGAGTGGACATTGACAGGTATTATATATATATATATATATATATATATATATATATATATATATATATATATATATATATATATATATATATATTGTGAGAAGTTTAAGTAGTATTGTTGACCCCGACAACATTCTACCACTGATGTTGTAGCGTAGGCTGGACAATGTTCACTACTCGTGCCCTATTCTGGGTGCGGGTCATGATAACTTTTATTCTTTTTAGGTGTTTAGCCGCCACACACCTGTTTAGCATGTATATTATGGAAGATTGTTCCTACCATATAATTATATATATATTCAGACTATTTCTGACGATATAATCATATATTATTGTATACTATACTAGCTTCCATTTTGTAAATCTAGCTTCATGACCATTTTGGTAGTGTGTCGGTGACGTCTTATTTTATTATTTTATATGATATATATTTCTATTTCTTATTTGACTAATTGAGTCGTAACATATTTTGTAAGGCCATAGGAGTCTTATATTGTAGTATATACCCCTATTTCTAGGGACAACTATGACCATATTTCAGGATATATGCGTATATCATAATATGTAGATGTCCGTGTCATACCTCCATATTCCCCGTGTTCTAGTATTGGAGCATGACAACACCGAAGAAACCTCAAAGATTTGCTGGAGATTCAGCAAGTGTGATCAGAATGATGAATATTTGTTATGATTTATTGGACTACAAGAATATTATTAATTTATGATTTAGGGGTTTAGAAAAATAAGAAGATAAATGAAAAGAGATAAAAAAAAAGTTCTTTTATACTTTAGTTTGTGTTTTCCCCTAAAAATTTTTATGGGTCTTTTAATAATTAAAACTTCTAACATTTGTGTCGTCCTAGTAAAGTTCGTAGTGCCCTTAATATTTGTCATTAAAAATAGCTAGGAAATGATTGCTCTTCACATACTAGGAGTGTCCTACGGGTTCCAATACTTCAAAATAATATTTTTTTCAAGTAAATTCCTGATCGCTTGACACTAACAGGAGCAAACCTCCGAGTGGATTCCAGGTCTATGGTAGTCCCATGTGAAGCTATCCTACCCGAGTGCCAAAATACGTAGGATCGAGCTGCATGGCAATTTCCATCTAATAAAACTCTGAAGGACATTCCAATCTAATGGACCCCGTCGAAACGTACTCCGTTGTAGTATGGATTCCAATCCATAATTTATAATAATAAATTACAAGTAGTTATCTATATATCATTTACAGAATAACAAGAATGAAATAAACGATAAACTGAATATAATATTGGAAAGTAAATCAACTTAATATCATGTCCAGGAAAGAAAATAGACGGTCCAATGGAGGCAAATCCACTACTAGTAGACTAAAAATAAATACTAAAAAGTAACATAGTTGGATACAAGCATGTTTAACTAGATAATGCTATTTGTATCCCAGAAGGAAAACCTACTCGTTCTCATGGGTACACTGCTAGGTAGACCTATAAATCCTTGACTTATGTTGCTCCTGCATCCGATGCCGATCCGTAAACCTCGAGGTACTACTACTCATCTAAGCCTGGAAGGAATATAAATAGGATCACGAGGTAACCAAGACTAACTAGCGAATTGAATGCTAGATGAAGACAACATTCACATGCAAGGGATCTCACGAGTAGTACTCGGCTATCAACATATCATCAAGAAGTTTTCATATCGAGACATTATAAAACTAATCATCGAGTAGTGCTCGTTTTGAGGCACTATCCATAGAAATTGAATACAAGTTGCCCATGCATCTAGTAACTACCTCACTACGCAATACGATTGCTCGAGTCACATTTATGACACATAATATTGGGATCCTACTATCTAACACGAGTCAACAGAATATCCAAGAGTACAACGAGTAGTCCACAAGTGTTTTTGTAACATTAAAACATAAATCCCACTCTATGATCTATATAGGACTAATCCACGCCCCAAACATTCTACAGTAAGTCAAATACGAGGATACATGCCCAAACATTAATGGAAGTAATCTATGTCCTATGGTCAAGTTCATATCAAGAGATACAATGAGATAGTAGGATACCCAAAACAAACCATCAGCAACTCGTAATACAACCATTGGTCCTAATCGTCCGGTCGATCGTACTAGAATCTAGCTCGAAAGCCAAGGGAACCAATAAACAAGAAAGAACATGATAGAAAAATAATGTAATAAAATGACATAAGATAAACATAAACTAAAGTATGATAAACAAGTTTTACTTTCCTAATCTGTATTTGGTGAAGCATCGACGTATAATTAGATATGAATGTGTCAGATATAAAATATCACAAATACCAAAATTGAAAATATAACTCCGGATACTAAAATAAATGTCACCATGGGTTTTGGAATTCATCAAAAATAAAAAAAAATACTATCCATAAGTTTCTTTGGACCCAGGGCAAAATTTTGATGTTTAAGGGTCAATTGTGTAGGATCGTGTATGACAACTCTAGAGAGGGGATGAATAGAGTGCAGCGGATAATCTACCCAATTAAAAATTAAGCAGAGTGGAGGAAGCTACCAACTAACAGTGTATATGCAAGACAATATTGTAAAGCAGTAAGAGTAAGAGAGAGTAAATGCAAACACCACGATGTATACTGGTTTTCCTCTGAGAGGACTAGTCCAATCCCGAGAACTCAAGTTCGAAGTTTTATACACTATAATCACCAATAGTGAATCATAAGCTTTGATCCGAAGGCTTGCCACTTTTTTACACCACGAGGTTTGATCCAAAGTCTCGTAACTTCACACACGTGCATTTGATACGAAGGACATGCAGACTTCACACAGAAGAAGAGAGAAAACTGATAGAGCCAAGCTCTTTACAACCCTTGTAGACTTCTAGACTGAAATCGCACTTGGCACTTAGAAGGTTAGGGAGTTAATCTTAGAGATAAGAAAGTTTAGGCTTTGAGGGTTTACTCACTATAGGATATAAAGATAGAGAATGGTTGAGTGAGTAAGAATATAGAATTCCAATCCTATTTATAGGGTGTAGGTAAACATAATTCGGCCAGAATTCAGATAGGGTTTAAATCAAATTTTTAACCGTTCGGCCAAGAAATCAGAAGCTAATTGAACTGGTTGATTTTATACCAAAAGGGTAACCGAGTTCGGTCCGAGTTCGACCCGAGTTTGGTCTCTTAGTGTGGTAAACTTTGTAAATGAATGTGGCATAATTTGGTGGATAGGTACTTTGGTTCATTTGAGTGGACTAGGTATCTGGGTATAGGTATTTGGGATTTGCCAGTGTGACTCAGCTTACATCAGTCCTAGTCTCAAATAAATGAAAGATTATATTTGAAAACCAAGAGCACTGATGACGCCAAACTTTTAAAATATCTGCTGACTTGAAGAAGCATTTTTCCTTGACGGTAGTTGTCCAAAGATAACCAGATCTGGAAATCTTAATACCTTTCACGGGCTTCGCCCCCGAACCCCCATGAGGGGCGCTGCCCCATCGACCCCCGTCCGGTGACCGGACATCAGAACCCCCGGGTACGAGGCTCCAGATAAGTCGTAGGCGGTTGGATAAAATCTTCTGATATAACGTCGTCTTTGGCTCATCGTCATATAACATATGTCCATTGCTTATCTTGCTTATTGCTTTCTGCGAGTACATGTTAGACGAACTAGGAAATATACAGAAGCAAATATTACATATATGGATAATGCTGAGTTTTAGTAGAAGATACTATAGTGATTGATTGATTACCATAATGCTAAACTTAATCGATTAGCCATATTCAAGAACTCAACATAAATATTGGGCCAACAATATTCCCCTTTTTTATGATGGCAAATCAGTTAAGTTTAAGACATATATAATCGATGCATATATCAAAATTAATAAGCACAAATCACTATATGTATACTACTTAAACATATACTTACATACTTAAACTTACTTCTCCCACATTGGCATAATAAAAAAGAAGCTCCCCCATAATAGGAGATATTGATACAAATCTTTACCGAAGCTTCTACATGTGCATAAGCTCCCCCGTAGTACGACGTTGGCGAATATGCACATATTTGACATATTTCTCCTCTTTTGTCAAAATATATAATTTACGGCTCCCCCGCAAATAAAGTATATATCATGAAGACATTGTGAGTAACATAAAGCATATAATATGATCATATGGTAAATTAGGAGTAAGTAGCTAAAATATCACCATATGTAGAATAATGACATGCATATCATAACCATATACTTACCAATTGGAAACTAGATACCAATTGTAGGAAACTAGATGCAGTACATTAATATAGGAACATTGGGTAACAATAATATAAGAGAAGCATAAATGAATATGCATATTTAGTCATATGCAAGAGATAATAAAACAACTTCTCTCAAATATCCCAATCATAGTCTAGCATCCAATCATGTAGTAAAAAATAAAAAATGCCTATCCTTGCAACTAGTCAAAGTCTAAACTAAAATTAAAACTAAGTGGCATAGTTTTGAAACAATTAGAAAAACCAGTAGTGCTTACTAAAAGTCATAGTATCACAGTCTATACTAAAAGTTGTTAACTATAAATCAATAGTAGGACTTACATTCACTGCTGTATTATAAAAATAATTGCAAATAGACCTTAACAAGTTTCAATAAAGTATTGATCATATTGGGTTAGCTGTAGGGCCAGATCCCAGATAGTGGTGGTCCGAAGACACTTAAGTACTGTGTCGCTTAGGCTATTTACACATTTTTGACAGAAGGGTCCTTTCGGCTTATAACCAAAAGTAATCTTAACTTTAAAGAATTTAAATTTAATAGGTATATATGCTAATTATAATATCATACAATATTGAAATCTAGAATCCTAATTCTTAACGAATAAAGCTTACTAAAAGATATAAAGCATGCATAGACAATTGTGTCATACTAATAGAAAGTAAATAACTCTATAGTGTGAACTAATCACTGAGGCTAATCAACTGGTTATGTTGAATAGAAATAATTAAAAAAATTAACTAAGCATGCCAGTATCCTATCTCTCATTAATTTAAATAAATACCAACTAAAAGATATTAATAAGAGATATGCTAGATTCTTTAATTATAGAAATTTAAGAAAAAAATTAATTAGCATGTTACCAAAGTGGCTCAAGTAGCCATATTTAAGTTGGTGCAATTGCTTGGTAGATGACCTTTGTAGCTTTGCAATCACCAACATTCTCCTCGGTGCTAAATCCTAACACAAAGCGTTCTACCTACATCATTAGGCAGAGATTTTGGTATCAAAGATTTGGATCTATATTTGTTAGCTTTGGGAACCCACTTATACATATTCATATCAACCAATTTTCTATCCTTGCATTGATGTAAAACATGTGATTTTAAACCACAATAATGACATATAACTAGGCATTTGTGTTGGGTATAGAAGGATGAGTATGTGAAGTGGTGTGACGTATCTTGCGTGGATATTTTTAATAAAATACATGATTATGTGAAGTGTGTTGTGTTCTACATGCATGATAGTGTGGAGCATTTGGTTTGCTTGCTGGTGTCTTATTGTGAGTGCTCTTTTGTTTAGCCATGTGTCTCGTGTTAGACTGAGTAGTAGGTTGTACGACCTGCTTTTCCAATTTAATATCTAAATTTTTAGAGGTGACATATAAATCATCATATTTAGTAGTAAGAGCATCAATTCTAAGTAATGCACTAGAGTACTTCTCCTTCTCCTATTTTAAGTCCTCCTTAAGTTTAGCATTTTTTTGATTACTTTCATCAAAGCAGTCAAGTGCTTCTTGTAAGCTAAGCTTAAGTTTGGAGATAAAAATAGAATCATAAGAAGAGGAATAATAACTAGCTTTATTTAGTAGACAAGTAAGCTTTTCATTCTCAAACTGATAAGATTTAATATCTTTTCTGGCTTGCTTATACTTGTCCATAAGCTTTTTGTGATCTTCAAATAAATTATTGAAAGCATCAGATAATTCATTATAAGAAACCTCTTCAAATAAAGGATTATCTTTTACCTCGTTAGTTAATGCCGTTAAGCATACTTTTACAGCATGTCGAAAGCTTTCTTCTTCTGAATCGCTAGCTTCACTTTCAAACCAGATGCTTGTATTTGCATATTTGCGAGACAAAGATTCTTCTTTGTTTGATTATTCATATCGATTCTCCCTTTTTTGCTTTGGAGCAATCTTTCATCATGTGGCCTGGCCTTTTGCAATTATAGCAAATTAGTTCTTCTTCATGATCTTTCTTCTTTTGGTTTGATTCACAAACTTTAAGAATTGTTTGACGAAGTTCCTAGAAATTTGGGCTAGATCCTCATTGTCTGAATCATCGTCGATTTTTTTTATCTTCAGAAGCATCTTCGAAGGATCTTTTATGATGCGTCTTAAGTGCGATGGCCTTCTCTTTGGGAGTTGACTCTTCTTCGAGGTCGTTGAGGTCTAGCTCATGTGTCATCAGCTTCCCCATGAGTATTTCCAGCGTCATTATAGTAAGGTCATTTCCTTCAACGATCGCCATTTCTTTTGGGTTCCAGTTCTTCGGAAGCCCTCTAAGAACCATGTGTATCTTTTCATGGTTGTTGTACTCCTTGCCGAGAGAGGATAAAGGATTGACGATGTTAAGAAATCTTGTGAATATCTGAGTGATGGTCTCATTTAACTTTATCTTGAATGCCTCGTATTCTTTTGCCAGTCTACTTATCTTAGAATCCTTCACTTGAGTAGTTCCTTCATGAGTCACCTCGTGAAGTTTCCAGATCTCATGCGAAGTGGTACATGTAGATACTCTATTGAACTCTATACTGTCTAAGTCACAAAATAAAGCATTAAAAACTCTAGCATCAAGACTGGAATATTTTTTCCTACATCAGTATACTTATATTTAGGCTTATCTATGAGATTACCATCTACAATAATCTTAGCAGGCTTTTTGTAGCCATCCTCAACTATTGACCAAATGTCAAAGTCTAGTGATTTAAGATAGAAACCCATACGTGTTTTCCAGTAAGTGTAGTTGGTTCCATCAAATAGAGGTGGCCTATTTGTGGAATGACCTTTACCATTGTTGGTGTGGATATATCTAATAGTTGCCAAAAGTCTCTTAGGATGTTAAGCCAAATATCAAGAGAACTTGCTCTAATACCAATTGAAGGAGCAATTGGGATCAGAATCTAAATAAGTGACTACCTTCTCTGATACCAATTGTGGGACCAAATGGTATCAGTAATATCTATATAAAGAGAGCACCTGCTCTGATACCAATTGTAGGACCGTGTATGGAAACTCTAGAGGGGGGTGAATAGAATACAGCGAATAATCTACCCAATTAAAAATTAAGCAGAGTGAAGACATCTACCAACTAATAGTGTATATGCAAGACAGTAATATAAAGCAGTAAAAGTAAGAGAGGGCAAACGCAAATACCGTGATGTATACTGGTTTCCTTCTGAGAAGACTAATCCAGTCCCGAGAACTCAAGCTCTGAGTTTTATCCACTATAATCACCAATAATAAATCACAAGCTTTGATCCGAAGGCTTGCCATTTTTTTACACCCCGAGGTTTGATCCAAAGTCTCGCAACTTCATACACGTGCGTTTGATACGAAGGACACGCAGTCTTCACACAAAGGAAAAGAGAAAACCGATGGAGCCAAGCTTACAACTTTTGTAGACTTTTATACCTAGACCGCACATAACACTTAGAAGGCTAGGGAGTTAATCTTGGAGACAATAAAGTTTAGGCTCAGCGTGTTTACTCACTATAGGATAGAAAGATAGAGAATGCTTGAGTGAGTAAGAATGAAGAATTCCAATCATATTTATAGGGTGTAGACAAACATAATTTGACCAGAATTCAGATGGGTTTAATTAAACATTTCAACCGTTGGGCCAAGAAATCAGGAACTAATTGAACTAGCTGATTTCATACCAAAAGGGTAACCGAGTTCGGTCCGAGTTCGGTCCAAGTTTGGTCTCTTAGTATGGTAGACTTTGTAAATGAATGTGGCCTGATATGGTGGATAGGTTCTTGGGTTTATTTGAGTGGACTAGGTATCTGGGTATAGGTATTTGGGATTTTCCAGTGGAACTTAGCTTACATCGGTGCTAGACTCAAATAAATGAAAGATTATATTTGAAAACCAATAGCACTGATGATGCCAAACTTCTGAAATATCTGCTGACTGGAAGATACATTTTTCCTTGACGGTAGTTTTCCAAAGATAACAAGATCTGGGAATCTGAATACCTTTCACGGGCTTCGCCCCCAACCCCCCACGAGGAGCGCTGCCCCCTCAACCCCCGTCCGCTGACCAGGAAGCTGAACCCCCGGGTGCGAGGCTCCAAATAAGTCATAGGCGGTTGGATAAAATCTTTTGATATAATGTCGTCTTTGGATCATCGTCATATAGCATATGTCCATTGCTTATCTTGCTTATTGCTTTCTGCGAGTACATGTTAAACGAACAAGAAAATATACAGAAGTAAATATTATATATCTAGACAATATTGAGTTTAAGTAGAATATACTATAGTGATTGATTGATTGCTTACCATAATGCTAAACTTAATCGATTAGCCATATTCAAAAACTCAACATAAAAATTGGGCCAACAAAATGGGGTTCGTAGGCGGACCAACAAGATATCAAAAAATATAACCAAACTAGAAGGTAGCCAAATAGGAAAAATAATATATGAAACTAGGCTGGAAAGAAGGTGGACATTCATCCATGCTCTAAAAAAATAAATTCGACGGGCATATTACAAATGCAGGCACCTGCAACAAATTACAGATCCACAAATTAGCGATCTGATCGACAATTGTAGAAGCTGAGAAAACTTGCATAATAGGGTAAGTTTGATGTTGTGTTCCCAAAGGCGCAAGTCTCTTTGAGACCCGACGAGTGCATGCAAAGAAATTAGAATTTATCCAAAATAACAGATACAATAAAATTTGATAGATATGGGCTAAATTCGTCTCGCTCGTATGACGAATTTGCGATATCTCATTTCCCACATGTTGGCAATGACTACATGCAACTTTTTGTGCAATCGACCAAAATCTCCCGAATAAAAGTGGCAACCCTTAATCCATGGAATTCCAATAAAACAGAAAGTTAAGGTAGACCTTTTTGAGATCTCGACATACCGATCAAATGATCACGAAATATGCTAAACTTTAGTAAGAGGGGTTTGAAGTTAACCTTCGGGGGGGGGGGGCCTGAATATGGTTTTATAACTAAATAACATTATTATTGAATACAAAGATCAATTTAAAGAGAGTTTAAACCTCGACGTATCATGGTCTCCTCTTTGAAGGTAATCCAGTCCCAAAACTATCTCTGACTCTAATCTACTATTGAAAAATAGCTTTACAACATGAGCTTTGATCCAATAAAAACTCGTCAACTTATTACACTTGAGTTTTGATACAAAGAGATCAAATACTTAAAACCACAAAGATGTAAATTTTTTTATTTTTAAACTACTTGGAATATCATAAGTTACAACTCTTAATTACTTTAGCACAATGGTAGCTAGAAATTAAAAGCTTTGTGCGTTGGGGATTTAATTTTATGATGGTTGGAAAAATTTATGGTCAAGAAGTTACTCATAAATGAGTCCAAACAATGAATATACTATTCACACAAAATAACATTGCTGATACTATGCAGACAATATACTTTCAGTATGTTATCTTGCGCAATAACGACTATAAAATGGCTAGTTTATAGTTATTGCAACATTAATTGTACAACAAAAAATATACAAACAAAATATTGACAAAATATTGTACTATTAGTATAGTATTTTATGAAATTATACTGTGACAGAAAACATAGAGAGCTGCTAGAAACAAATGTGTCCACAAAATATACTATTAGTATATTGTTTACTCTTTCCCTAAGACAATGTATATTGTTTACTCTTCCCCTATTGTTGTTGTCTCCAAGATAATTCTTTGATCTTCCCCTTCCACTGGCAATCAACTTGATGATTCCTCGGATGCATTTGGTCTTTTCATGCTTTCATTATTGATAACTATCTTTGTAACCTCCTCCAATCCAAGATTCTTCGTCTCATAAAGGATCATTCTTACCAAATAGTTTTACAGCCCCAAAAAGGAAGATATGAGTGAAAATGCTTGGTCCTTTTCCACGCACTATTTTACATAAAGACACATATGATCACTTACCACTATATTGAGGTTGTTCAAATGGTGTATAATCAGGTCCCTTTCCTTTCGTGCAAAAACTGCAAAGTTTCTTCTTGAGATACAACTTATTTGATAATGACTTTGTCATATACAACCTCCTTAGGTTCAACCATAAAATTGTCGTAGAAGTCTAAGTTATGACATTATACATAACATCGTCCACCAAAAAATCTCTAGCATGCATTGTTTCTTATGATCCATAGGTATTCTTACCTCTCATATTTTATATCAGTAAGTTTCTTCTCCTTCTCAGAAATCACCTTAAACAATACATCTTTTGTGAGAATTATCTTTACCCCTCTTTGCCACATCAAAAGTTACTTTTGTCACTCCAACTTGAAGTTGGTGCTATTAACCTTATTATTTGTCATCCTTAATCCAAAAGAAGAAAACTCCCCCTTGGACTTGTTTGAACCAACAACTTTAAGAATTTTTATCTAGAAAGATAGAAAATGGACCAATGTCATCACCTACCGGTTACCTAGATCAAAGAAATGAAATTTCTATAATTTCTTACACTCTGATACCAATTCTAAGAATATGGATGATGCTAAACATCATCTATAACAACAAATAAACAAAGAACAAATACCAAAATAATAGCACAATCAAGAAGATAAGATCTAACATGGTTCCACTAAAGATTGCTCTAAGTCCATGGGACAAGTAGAGAATATTTTGTTAAATAATAAAGAAAATATTACAAGATTTTTTATAAAATGTACTAGATGCACAAAACCTTCTTTTTAAGATGTCTAATGAGAACTCCTTCATCCTCTCTCTATTCCTTTATGGTTCTTTTGCAAAAATTTGAAGCCTCAGAAAGACACCAATATTAGGTTTAGAAAACCCTAATATTGGCTCCCTTTAACACCTCAAGGATGGGGCCATTTGGACTGACGAAAAATCATGATCAAATTGATCACACACATTACTTAAGCCCATACCTGAAATCCTGAAGAATTCGTCAAATTTCCTATTTGATTATGCTAGCTTCTAATTTTTGCACTACAAAATTAAAAGTCACCGAATTTCTGATCAGATATCTCTAGAAATACAACATTTGTTGATCTGGATATCCATTTGAATATCCTTTACATTTGAACTTGTGCCATTTGGATAATTCTTCGAGTTTTTCTTCACTTCTAAAACTGTTCCCTTTAACATTCCTATCAAACTTCTCCTATCACAAGACGGCGTTTGCCAAATTTTTTATCAAACTTATTTAATCTTCTTTGTGCTTCTTTAGAATAAGGGTTGCTGAACAATTTTGTTCACATGTGTGTACTCATCGAATGAAGAAATTATGCCAATTTATACGTGTCACGCCCCAAAACCAGAATACTGGAGAGCGTGGACAGACAAAGTCAGCTACGTATACCCACTGTCACTACCCTATTTTCAGAGCCGGGTATTTTTTTTATTTTTAATTTAGTTATTTGTGTATTATTTATAATTAATTGTATTTATATTTAATTGATGGTTGTATTATTTTTTATTGATTGTTTTATAGTTTTGGCTAGCCTGGACCCATGTCAGACCCTAGTGGACCCATGTCTGACCCAGCCCACACCCCTGTGAGACCTATTTTTGGGTTTAGAATATTTATTATATTTTTAGTGGGTTAGTTGGAGAGATTTGGAGTTAGTTTGAGTGCTTTTGGAACCCGAAACCCAAAACCAAGTGAGAGGGGGCATTTTGGGCATTTGGAAACTTGTGGAACCCTTTATTAGGTGTTTTGGCCGACCAAACCAGCCCTCACCCGTGCAATAACAGCAGCCACTCTTCCCCATTCTCTTCATCTTCACTTCGTCTTCTTCTTCTTCTCCACTCATTTTCTTCTTTCTTTCTACTTTCCACTCCAAGTAAGTACTCCTATTTCTCTTCCTTCTTCTTCTATTCTCCATGGTTGCTAACCCTAACCCTACATTCTTTCCCAACCTAGGTGGATAGAGCTTAGATTTGGTGTTGGAGCTTGGATTGGGAGCTTGGAAGCTTGTTGTGGTGAATTTGGAACTTTTTGGAGACTGTGGCTTGGGATTCCAACTCTCAAGAGGTAAACCCTAATTTTCTCCCTTGTAATTACTCTTATATAGTGTAATTAATAGTTTAGAACCTTCCTAGACCTTAGGGCTACCCGTGGGAGGAAGTTGGAACTAGTATGGTTGTGTTTGGAGACTTTAACACTAGGTTTTGTGTCAATTTCGGGTGAAATCCGAGATTGGCCCAATTTTGGGTGATATCCTAGGTTAGACGAATCTAGGTAGACGTTATCGGGTGTCTAGAGGGTTAGTATGTGTCTCCATTCGGACACGTGAAGCCGTGTAGCGAAGAAACGGGCGTTTCGGGCGAATTTGGGATTTTCGTCGTCGCCGGTTCTAAGTGCGTGCGCGTTTTCACCACGGGCCTAGAATCAACGGGATAGCATTTTTCTAGGATCTAGACATCGTTTAGGACCCGTAGGTAAATTTTGGGCCAATTTTGAGTTGGTTTGGTGTGCGTTTCAGGAGATTTTTCGAACCGCACACCGCGTGTTCGTCGAAATGATCGAACGACCATTTCGACTTGGTTTTCTAGTTTCGGGCTTGTGCGCGCGTTGGATTAGCTTCGGGAAGTGTGTGCTAGAATTCTCGGGCTATATTTTATATATTTATAGGTGTTTGTGCGTGTCGGGGTCGTTGGGCGCGTGTTGGTGGGCGTTGTGTGCGTTGTGTTGTGTGTTGTGTTTATATATATATATATATATATATATATATATATATATATATATATATATATATATATATATATATATATATATTTATATGTATGTGTTTTTATATAAGTGTGAGTGTGTTAGTGAGTGTTTGTGTGAGTGTGTGTTGGTGTTAGTGTATGTGTAGGTGAGTGTGTGTGTGAGTGTTTATATATATATATATATATATATATATATATATATATATATATATATATATATATATATATATATATGTATATATGAGTTTGTGTATGTGTGTATATGTATATATATATATGTATGTGTGTATGTGTATATATGTATGAGTGTTTGTGTGTGTGGTCGTGTGTGTGTGAGAGTGAGAGGGGGGAGGCAGGCAAGAGCAGCAGCTGCAGCAAGCAGCTAAGCAGCAGCAGTAAGCAGCTGCAGCAGCGGCTTTTTAAAGCAGTACAGCAGCAGCAGTTTTTAGGGGGCAGCAGCAGCACAGTAATGCAAGGGCAGCAGCAGCAGCAGTGTTCAGCGAGGCGCGTGGCGAGGTTAGCAGCTAGTAGCCAAGTGCGAGAGAGGAATAGATAGTTAGATAGATTGTTAGAGAGATAGATTGGTAGATAGATAGTTAACTAGATATATAGATAGATAGATAACTAGGTAGATAGACAAGTTGATAAATAGATAGATAGTTAAATAGATAGGTAGATAGTTAGATAAATAGATGGATAAGTAGATAGATATCTAGATATCTAGATAAATACATAGATTAGATAGATCTATATATAGATATATATAACTAGATAGTTAGTTAAGATAGAAAGATAGTTAGATAGATAGATTCATAAATAGAAAGATAGATAGATATATAGTTATATAGCTAGATAGATAGATAGATAGATAGATAGATAGATAGATAGATACATAGATACATAGATACATAGGTAAGTACATAGCTAGATATAAATAGATAGATAGATTTATGAATAGATAGATAGTTATATCTATCTAAGGTATAGATATATATATATATATACCTATAGCTATATATATCTATAGATATCTAGATATATATATATATATATATATATATATATATATATATATATATATGAATTTAGGTAAGGTATATATATGTTGTGGTTGTGGATACCTATATATATATATATATACATAGATACTTAGATATGTATAATATATGATAGATATATATTTTTTAGCCTAGATTATTAACTAGGAGCATATCTATTAGCCTAGATAGCTAGCTAGAGGGGTAGTTAGAGGGGTATTGGAGAGTATCCCAATACCTTGAGATATCAAGGTATCTCACCAAGGTATTGAGTTTCGAGCGGAGTATTTGAGCAATAGCCTAGGAATAGTATTGGAGTGATTTTTATATGCTTATGTGTATATATTTACGCGTGCTAGCATAGGTTTTAGCTGGTTTAGGCGGGGTGCGTAGCCTAGGTTGAGGTATCGGATACCGAGGGTATCCCGGTATCTCAAGGAGGCGAGTTTGAGGGTTTATTAGCTTAATGACCTAGTTTTGGCCTAGAATTTCAGGAGCACCCTAGTTTGACCTAGACTTGACCGTAGTTGACTCGGTTGACCGCCAAAGTCAACTTTTGACCTAGATTTGACCTAGAGTTGACTTTTTGGACCCAGAGTTGACTTTTTGACCCAGATTTTACCGGTTTGACCCGTTTGACCTAGAACGACCCTAGAAGCCTATTTTTAGTTATATTATATCTGTTTAACTCATTAGAACCATGTTTAACCTTGCTTTTCGCAATAGGTCCTTGCGATACCAGTTCGGATCGTCAGTTGCTCAGGACGTCAGGCGAGTACATTCTCTGATAGTTTTCATTATCTGATGATTATTATGATTCAGCTTCTAGTATAGTATCATCTGATTATTCTGGCACAACACGGGATACTGACTGGTATTTTTGGATTTATTTACTTGCGACACGTACATTTCATGTTTCTGGCCTCTATTCTGGAATCACCTACTGGCATCACTACAAGCATCACTCATGTTTCAGGCTGGACTCATCTTGATTTAGGTGACGGGTCTTGGATTCACTTGTATTAGTCGGGACAAAAAAATACTCAAGTAGACATGTAAACATTTCTATCTGGAATCATCAGGAATCACTTTCTCTGGTCTAATCTGGAATGATAGCAGCCGCGCACCCAGTGCGCGGTGAGCCGTACTTACCCCTAGTCGTTTACATGTCGAAACAAGTATTTCAAAGACACCGAGTTCATTCTTTCTAGTCTGGACTCTCTTGCTTTTCTTGACTTGTCTCACTTACATGTTTCTGGACTTGACTCACTACTTGTATTTCATGCTGGACTCACTACACGTTCTTGTGCACAGACTTGATCTTAGCTTAGATTTCCTGTATCTTGCAGTTATTACTATCTTGCTCTGATATACATGCATCTTTACCTTTATGCACCAGTGATTTATATATTTCTTGTTTCATACTTGCTTCATTCTTCTTGCTACTTGCTATAACTGTTTTATAGTTTTTATCATTTAAATGGAACTCCTGTTAGAGATGTACTTACTCCAGTCCTGATTGGACATATTTTTCAGAGTATCCGGAGGATTGGTGTCCGACGTTTTATGGACCTGAGCCTGTCAATGGTGCAGACAGGGACCCTCTAGTTTAGGAGTAATTTTTGGGTTGGTAGCCGGGATCACTAGGACCTTGTTATTGTTTTTATTAGCTTTTGGCACCGGATTTATCTCCGGTTTTGGATTGAGACCTTATTTGTATATTATTTTGGATGATGTATTATTATTATTGATGTTGTGGTTGTTGTAGTAGTTGTTGTTGGTTAGACTTTATAGCTGTTAGTTTTCTGTGTTATCTTATCGTGCTTAGATTCGTGATTGAGTACTTGATTATCATTATGATATTGCTCCTCCGTTTGGAGTTGAGATCTTGACAGATTTATATATTGATTGCGTGAGATTGTTATCTAGATAGTTGACATAGACAGCGTTCTACCACTGATGCTGCGGCATAGGCTGGATGTACCCACGACTCATGCCCGATTTTCCGGGTGCAGGTCGTGATACGTTTTTGGTGGTGGCCCATGCAGGTCTTGATTCGCAATTAGTGCGATATCGTGGTGGTACAACAACTTAGTTGTACTGCCGCGAGCCTGCTCTAGGATCTAGGATCTAGGGTGAGAGTGTACTCAATCATGACTAGGAACAATTCTAATCTAATTATTCTGAATTTGCTTCTTTTAAAATATTATTGTCCTTCTTTGATGATATCGTATCTTGCGCCGTATTGACTTCTTTTGATCTGTGTTCAGGATGCCTCCGAAGACACGATCTCATCGTACCGCCCCAGCAGTTGCCACTGAGAGGTCTGCCACCTCTCGTCCAGCTCATATTCAGGCAGCTGCTACTGCTCCACTCACCACTCCTGCTGTCGAGGGAGCATCTGCTTCTCTCGGGGATCCTCCTTCACCTATCGATCTGAGGACTACCCCAGTCGTTCCGGTGGTTCCTCCACCACTTCCTGCTCCAGTGGATGCAGCGCAGTTGTTTGCGTTCTTCAGGGAGATGATGGACGCGCAGTACCGTCAGGTGGATGTGATGAGGCTGGGCATTGAGAACGCCCACCAGGTGGCCATGACGACAGTGGATAGGGTTGTACAGATTCAGCCACAGGCAGATCAGATTCAGCATCCGAGGCCGGGTAGTATCATTGACTTTCAGAGGATGCGGCCCAAGGAGTTTTGTGGTACAGAAGGGATCATGTACGCGGATGACTGGATGGAGCAGATTGAGGGCATCTTCAGTCTGGCACAGATTCCAGACAGCATGCAGATAGAGGCAGCGGGCAGTCAGATGTTCGACCTCGCCTTGACATGGTATCGTACAGATACGAGGATCGCGGCGCCAGGGCTTACTTGGGAGTCTTTCAAGAGGCTTTTTAAGGAGAAGTTTTTCCCAAATGTGGCGCTCAGTGCTTTGGAGAGCCAGTTTGAGGCACTCGTCCAAGGGAGCATGACGGTGGACGAGTACTTAGCGGAGTTCTGCCGTCTGGGCAGATTTGTAGATGGCTTGAGTGAGGCAGCAAAGACGAGGAAGTTTCGCAAGGGCTTGGTCATAGCGGTCAAGTCTTTGACCAGGAGCGACCGCGAGGCAACTTTTGAGCAGATAGTAGGAGATGCTCAAAGGGCAGAGGATGACTTGGAGCTCAAGTCCAAGAGAGGCAGGGATGATTCAGGCAGTGCGAGTGCTAGTGCGGGACCAGCTAAGCGTCCCTATGTGCAGAAGGCATCGCAGCAGGGTCAGGATCAGAGGGTGCCCACTTATGCCTACTGCAGGAAGGCAGGACACACTTGGGATGTTTGTAGGAGGAGGCTGAAGGTATGTTTGTTCTGTGGATCCGCTGCTCACCAGATGCGAGATTGCCCCACTGCACCTCCATTTGGTGGAGCACAGGATCAGAGAGTTGGAGCTAGGCCACCTGTGGCACAGCATCTTGCCCACACCAGCAGAGGGATACACCCCAGCAGGGCAGGGCTTATGCGTTGACGGTCGAGGAGGCCGATGCTACGGGTGTCGGTTAGCAGGTCTGTCTTTTTGTTCTTCTTCCTGTCCTTTTCCATTCCTTGTGGTGTGCTTCATTAGTACCTGTTAGACTTTTTTTGTGCTGTGGTAGATAGCGTAGTGACCCTGATTGAGACTGTGATAACACGACCAGTAGGACCATGATCTTGCATGTTGTTTAGGTAGAATTTCTTGACTGTGATTGTTGGGGGTTTGACCTAGAGGGAATGTGATTGACTTTAAATTTCGAGGATGAAATTTTCTAAGGAGGATAGGCTTGTCCCTACCCCATTTTCAGAGCCAGATATTTTTTTAATTTAGTTAATTGTGTATTATTTATAATTAATTGTATTTATATTTAATTGATGGTTGTATTAATTTTTATTAATTATTTTAGGATTTTGGCTAGCCTGGACCCATGTCAGACCCTAGTGGACCCATATTCGACCCAGCCCACACCCCTATGAGACCTATTTTTGGGTTTAGAATATTTATTATATTTTTAGTGGGTTAGTTGGAGAGATTTGGAGTTAGTTTGAGTGCTTTTGGAACCCAAAACCTAAAACCAAGTGAGAGGGGGGCATTTTGGGCATTTGGAAACTTGTGGAACCCTTTATTAGGTATTTTGGCCAACCAAACCAGCCCTCACCCGTGCAATAATAGCAGCCACTCCTCCCCATTCTCTTCATCTTCACTTCTTCTTCTTCTCCACTCATTTTCTTCTTCCTTTCTACTTCCCACTCCAAGTAAGTACTCCTATTTCTCTTCCTTCTTCTTCTATTCTCCATGGTTGCTAACCCTAACCCTACATTCTTCTCCAACTTAGGTGGGTAGAGCTTAGATTTGGTGTTGGAGCTTGGATTGGGAGCTTGGAAGCTTGTTGTGGTAAATTTAGAGCTTTTTGGAGACTGTGGCTTGGGATTCTAACTCCCAAGAGATAAACCCTAATTTTCCTCCTTGTAATTACTCTTATATAGTGTAATTAATAGTTTAGAACCTTCCTAGACCTTAGGGCTACCCGTGGGAGGAAGTTGAAACTAGTTTGGTTGTGTTTGGAGACTTTAACACTATGTTTTGTGTCAATTTTGGGTGAAATCCGAGATTAGCCCAATTTTGGGTGATGCCCTAGTTTAGACGAACCTAGGAAGACTTTGTCGGATGTCTAGAGGGTTAGTGCATGTCTCCGTTAGGACACGTGAAGCCGTGTCGCGGAGAAACGGGCGTTTCGGGCAAATTTGGGATTTTCGTCGTCGTCGATTCTAAGTGCGTGCGCGTTTTCGCCATGGGCCTAGAATCGACAGGGTAGCATTTTTTCTAGGATCTAGACATCGTTTAGGACCCTGGGTAAATTTTGGGCCGATTCCGAGTTGATTTGGTGTGCGTTTCAGGAGGTTTTCCGAACCGCACACCGCGTGTTCGTCGAAATGACCGAACGGCCATTTCGACTTGGTTTCCTCGTTTCGGGCTTGTGCGCGTATTGGATTAGCTTCGGGGAGTTTGTGCTAGAATTCTTGGGCTATATTTTATATATATATAGGTGTTTGTGCGTGTCGGGGTCGTTGGACGCGCGTTGGTGGGCGTTGTGTGCGTTGTGTTTTGTGTTGTGTGTGTGTTGTGTTTATATATATATATATATATATATATATATATATATATATATATATATATATATATATATATGTATATATATATATTTGTGTGTGTGTTCCTATATATATATATATATATATATATATATATATATATATATGTATGCGTTTTTATATAAGTGTGAGTGTGTTAGTGAGTGTTTGTGTGAGTGTGTGTTGGTGTTAGTGTATGTGTAGGTGAGTGTGTGTGTGAGTGTGAGTGTGAGTGAGTGTTTATATATATATATATATATATATATATATATATATATATATATATATGAGTTTGTGTATGTGTGTATATGTCTATATATATATGTATGTGTGTATGTGTATATATGTATGAGTGTTTGTGTGTGTGGTCGTGTGTGTGTGAGAGTGAGAGGGGGGGAGGCAGGCAAGAGCAGCAGCTGCAGCAAGCAGCTAAGCAGCTGCAGCAAGCAGCTAAGCAGCAGCAGCAAGCAGCTGCAGCAAGCAGCTGCAGCAGCAGCTTTTTAAAGCAGTGCAGCAGCAGCAGTTTTTAGGGGGCAGCAGCAGCAGCAGTGTTCAGCGAGGCGCGTGGCGAGGTTAGCAGCTAGTAGCCAAGTGCGAGAGAAGAATAGATAGTTAGATAGATTGTTAGAGAGATAGATTGGTAGATAGATAGTTAACTAGATAGATAGATAGATAGATAGATAGATAGATAGATAGATAGATAGATAGATAGATAGATAGACAAGTTGATAAATAGATAGATAGTTAAATAGATAGGTAGATAGTTAGATAAATAGATGGATAAGTAGATAGATATCTAGATATCTAGATAAATACATAGATTAGATAGATCTATATATAGATATATATAACTAGATAGTTAGTTAAGATAGAAAGATAGTTAGATTGATAGATTCATAAATAGAAAGATAGATAGATATATAGTTATATAGCTAGAGAGATATGTAGATTGATAGATTGATAATTAGATAGATAGATAGATACATACATACATACATAGGTAAGTAGATAGCTAGATATAAATAGATAGATAGATTTATGAATAGATAGATAGTTATATCTATCTAAGGTATAGATATATATATATATATACCTATAACTATATATATCTATATATATATATATATATATATATATATATATATATATATATATATATATATATATATATGAGTTTAGGTAAGGTATGTATATGTTGTGGTTGTGGATACCTATATATATATATACATAGATACTTAGATATGTATAATATATGATAGATATATATTTTCTAGCCTAGATTATTAACTAGGAGCATATCTATTAGCCTAGATAGCTAGCTAGAGGGGTAGTTAGAGGGGTATTGGAGAGTATCCCAATACCTTGAGATATCAAGGTATCTCACCAAGGTATTGAGTTTCGAGCGGGATATTTGAGCAATAGCCTAGGAATAGTATTGGAGTGATTTTTATATGCTTATGTGTATATATTTACGCGTGCTAGCATAGATTTTAGCGGGTTTAGGCGGGGTGCATAGCCTAGGTTGAGGTATCGGATACCGAGGGTATCCCGGTATCTCAAGGAGGCGAGTTTGAGGGTTTATTAGCTTAATGACCTAGTTTTGGCCTAGAATTTCAGGAGCACCCTAGTTTGACCTAGACTTGACCGTAGTTGACTCGGTTGACCGCCAAAGTCAATTTTTGACCTAAATTTGACCTAGAGTTGACTTTTTGGACAAGAGTTGACTTTTTGATCCAGATTTCACCAGTTTGACCCGTTTGACCTAGAACGACCCTAGAAGCCTATTTTTAGTTATTTTATATCTATTTAACTCATTAGAACCATGTTTAACCTTGCTTTTCGTAATAGGTCCTTGCGACACCAGTTCGGATCGCTAGTTGCTCAAGACGTCAAGCGAGTACATTCTCTGATAGTTTTCATTATCTTATGATTATTATGATTCAGCTTCTAGTATAGTATCATCTGATTATTCTGGCATAACACGGGACATTGAATGGTATTTCTGGATTCATTTACTTGCGACACGTACATTTCATGTTTCTGGCCTCTATTCTGGAATCACCTACTGGCATCACTACAAGCATCACTCATGTTTCAGGCTGGACTCATCTTGATTTACATGTCGGGTCTTGGATTCACTTGTATTAGTCGGGGCGGGAAAATACTCGCGTAGACATGTAAACATTTCCATCTGGAATCATCAGGAATCACTCCCTCTGGTCTAATCTGGAATGATAGCAGCCGCGTACCCAGTGCGCGGTGAGCCGTACTTACCCCTAGCCGTTTACATGTCGAAACAAGTATTTCAAAGATACCGAGTTCATTCTTTCTAGTCTGGACTCTCTTGCTTTTCTTGACTTGTCTCACTTACATGTTTCTGGACTTGACTCACTAAATGTATTTCATGCTGGACTCACTACACGTTCTTGTGCACAGACTTGATCTTAGCTTAGATTTCCTATATCTTGCAGTTATTACTATCTTGCTCTGATATCCATGCATCTTTACCTTTATGCACCAGTGATTTATATATTTCTTATTTCATACTTGCTTCATTCTTCTTACTACTTGCTATTACTGTTTTATAGTTTTTATCATTTAAATGGAACTGCTGTTAGAGATGTACTTGCTCCAGTCTTGACTGGACATATTTTTCAGAGTATCCGAAGGATTGGTGTCCGACGTTTTACGGACCTTAGCCTGTCGATGGTGCAGACAGGGACCCTCTAGTTTATGAGTGATTTCCGGGTTGGTAGCCGGGATCACTAGGACCTTGTTATTGTTTTTATTAGCTTTTGGCACCGAATTTGTCTCTGGTTTTGGATTGAGACCTTATTTGTATATTATTTTGGATGATGTATTATTATTATTGATGTTGTGGTTGTTGTAGTAGTTGTTGTTGGTTAGACTTTATAGCTGTTAGTTTTCTGTGTTATCTTATCGTGCTTAGATTCGTGATTGAGTACTTGATTATCATTATGATATTGCTCCTCCGTTTGGAGTTGAGATCTTGACAGGTTTATATATTAATTGCGTGAGATTGTTATCTAGATAGTTGACCTAGACAGCGTTATACCGCCGATGCTGCGGCGTAGGCTGGACGTACCCACGACTCATGCCCGATTTTTCGGGTGCGGATCGTGACACCCACACCCCGAGATACGGTCACGACTGTCAAGACATGTGAGAGTTTTACTCTACAATCCATCAGGCTGTCCCGGGTCAAGAATCCTAGGCATCTCAATCTCAAGCAAGCAACAAGTTTACAAGATATATGAATCACCAACATATAATAGTAAGGCATCACAAACTATACATACCCAGATGATAATGAAGCTAGTACCAAAATCAAGAACTAGCAAGAATACAATGTTACATGATCAACTCTAGCTATAGTCTAGAGTATGCTTTACATATAGGCCCGCAGGCTAGAATGTCATTCCCAAAACATGAGCTAAATATGTGCTCGGTGGTTGAACGCCTAAAAAGAATAAGGTACAAGATCAATTGGGTGAGGAAGAAGAATCCCACCCATGTCCTCGGGTGCTCCTTGTGTTCACCATCTTGATGCAAAAAGTACGGAAGATCTTGTATTTCTGCTCCAAAATCTGGCCATACAAAATCAGTGGATCAGACCCCAAAACAGCAATTACTATAAGGGAGCCAAACTTATGAACTGAAAACAAGAAGCAAATAAATCAGTAAAAAATAGCATAATGATCAGTTAAATAAGTACAATAGGTAAGATAACAGTTAAGCAGTTCAGGAGTAATTAAACAAGGGCATTTGGAATTATTAATCCAGTTATCATTTTCGGATCAGCTGTTAATAAAGTCAGGACAGGAGTAGACTAGATTGAAAATCGAGCGATCACAGCCAATCATGCCCTACAACTTGCTATCATTAGATAACTAGGATTATCACAGTCCTAGTTACTAACACATGCAGTTTAAGATTTCTTACAGCAACATGCCCTGCAGACTATCCGGGTTATCTAGACGAACATGTACATAGTATAGATTTATCACATATTTTAATCATTTTTTATCTTTTCTGGTAATGCAAAACTCGACGGTATGCTGGAAATGTGCCCCTCCGATGGAGAGCTCCAAATCCATAAGGTGTCATTGGGATACCGGGATTGCATGTAGCCAAAAAATCTCTCTAGTTGCTTTTCTAGATTATTATTCTAGTTATTAGCCTAGACAATTTTTAAGGATTTTTGACCGTAGTGACAGGAATCTGCCTTAGACATGATGCAAGACATGACAGTAACTTGACGAGTACAATCAAAATCAACCACGTAGATATATGTCATACAATACATGTGCTACTAATAGCCTTGATCAGGACAGTTATAGGAATTCTCAAGTCAGGAGTGTCCTACGTCGAGCCACTATCAGGATTATCAAGATTAAGAGTTTCAGGATTACTAGTACAGTGTCAGGATTATTAGTACAAGATTAGGATTATCAGTTCATTTATAATGTAGAATCACTGGATCACGTCAGAAAATTAAGATCAATATCAAGAATGTCATGCTCAGGAATAACCAGGATTAACTAACATAATGAGATAAAAGAGAACCAGGGAATTATCAAGAGCTAAGCACGTTAAAGAGAATACTGGCATACAGGCGCATAAATTAACCATTCAAGGTTGGCGCATAAAATCAGACAAGAAAATAACAACCGCGCACAATGGGTGAAAACAACTATTGGCGCAAAAATGGCCAAAACAGGTATTGGCGCACAAATTGCCAAAACGGGTATTGGCGCACAAATGGACAAAAAAAAGTTTTGGCGCACAAATTACTAATTCAGGCAGTCCTGACGCACTTTGATACAAAAGTGCTCCAAGCAAAGGTGGCGCACAATCATACTAAAGCGCACTTCTAGGATATTGGTGCACAATGATAGAAGTGCGCGAGCCAAGAGCTTGGCACATAAATCTATCATTGGCGCACAAATAAAGGTACCTAAGCTGCGACTTTGGCGCACTTTCATCAAGTATGCCAGTAGTGATGTTTGGCGCACAAATAAAGGTACCTAAGTTGCTACTTTGGCGCACTTTCATCAAGTATGCCAGTAGTGATGTTTGGCACACAAATAAGCATAGGAATGTCTACTAAAAGATAAAACATAAGTTCCAAGACATGGCACAACAGTTGTCACGACCCACACCCGAAAAATTGGGCATGAGTCGTGGGTACGTCCAGCCTAAGCCGCAGCATCGACGGTAGAACGATGTCTAGGTCTACTATCTAGCTAACAATCTCACGCAATCAATATAAGAACCTGTCAACATCTCAACTCCAAACGGAGGAGAAATATGATAAAGATAACATAAGTACTCAATCACGAATCTAAGCACGACAAGAAAACAAAGAAGTCTAACAACTACAAAGTCTAAACAACTACTACTAAAACAACAACAACAACAATAATAATACAACAACAATAATACAACAACATCCTGAATAATATATAATACAATGTCTCAATCCAAAACCAGGGACAAATCCGGTACCAAAAGCTAATAAAAACAACCGACTGAGGTCCTACTGATCCCGGCTACCAACCCGAAAATCACTCCTGAACTAGGGGGTCCCTGTCTGCACCATCGATAGGCTGAGGTCCATAAAACATCGGACACCAATCTTCCAGATCCTCTGAAAAATATATCCAGTCAGGATTGGAGCAAGTACACCTCTAACAGCAGTTCCAGTTAAATGATAAAAACTATAAAGCAATTGTAGCAAGTAGCAAGGTGAAGGAAATAAAGTATAAAACAAGAAAATATATACATATCACTGGTGCATAAAGGTAAAGATGCATGAATATCAGAAGCAATATAGTAATGACTGCAGGATATAAGAAATCTAAACTAAGATCAAGTTTGCGCACAAGAACGTGTAGTGAGTCCAGCAAGAGTAATATAATGAGTCAAGTCCAGAAGGTATAAGTGAAACCAGTCAAAAATGCAAGTGAGTTGTAAGCCCCCTAATTTTTTTTAATATTTACCAAAAATATTGTATTAAGCCTTTACGCCTAGTTTAATTAGATTTTTTATGAAAGGTTTGATATCCTCTTAGCAGTATTTTCTTCAATAATACAGCTAGGTATTTCTTCTAATTTTTCTTATTTATAATATTTCGGGCTAAGAAGTATTTACTTAAAATTAATTTTAAGCTTATATTCCCAAATGAATATCTCATTCCATTTTCTTATGATGTCCAATTATAATTAATTAAGAAGAAATCTTTTTCTAATTATTATTTATTAACCCCTAGTCCTAAACACAAGTTTTATCTAGCTAATCAATCCTCTAGTACACTCTCAGCACTCTATATTAGCATCCCAAAGAAATTTCATCCAACCAAGCTAACCCGACCCGGCCTGTGCACATACTCTCCATCCATTAGGTTTTTCTTTCATTATATAAACCCACCTCTCATTCATTCACGGATAGCCGCCGCCTCTTCTTCCTCCTCGCTTCATCACATCTTCTTCTTCTTCCTATTGTTATTATTAATAGACATATTCTTCCCCTTCAATCCCACAACATTACTAATACCGACGTATCAAGTAAAACCGCAAGGGCAGCAGGCAACCGCCTCCTCCTTCATAAAACCTCACCACCACGCACGACCGGAGAAGCCATAGTTGCCGTGCACCGGACCCTCCTCACTGAGTAGCTAAGGTGGCCACTGTGACTGTCTTCCTCACGGCCGCAGCACCATTCTTCGATCGATCTCCACCTCGCGCTCGGAGCTACCCCTGATCAAGGCTATACGAACTGAACGAGGTCGACGTGCCGACTGCAGTCCCTCCCAGCGGTAGTGCAACTGTAGTATTGTGCAGCGCCTCGCCTCGCTTGCACTGCTCAAACCAAGCCCTCGGTCTTCCCCTCGCCGAGCTCGCAACAACGAGATGTTTGCCGATTCACCAAGCAACCAGAAGCCCTTTCACGCCCCAAGCCACACGACTTTTTCTCCTCCACGTTGACGAGTCGAGTGCACAAGAAGAGCGACATAGCGAGTGTGGTGGTCTTACATATTTATAGGTAATATTTTCTTAACCCCACCCATCAATTTCTGTTGTATAGCTATGCTTATAGTTAGCCATATTTTATAATAATATGGAAGTCTATGTTGCTGTGGATAATAGAAGGGTTCTATTATCATAGGTTCCAATTAGTAACTAACTGTTGTTACTTGCCAATTTGTATCATTAGGTGATGGAATTTGGGGTAAGCTCTTTCCTCAGTAGACGGATCATATATACATATATGTTTAACAAATGGGAAGAGGAATAATTGCATTGGCATCTTACCATAGGATTTTTGAAGAGTGAGAAGTAGAAAGGAGTATAGTTGAGGGAAACAAACATAACAGCAATAACAAAACCCACTATACTGTACACGCTGGAATATATTCTGGTAGCAAGCATGCTACCACGTTGGTTAGGATGAGCATTAAGGAATATAGCTTAGTAGTAGGAAGGATTAAATATGACATAATTAATTAGATTGAATTATATCCTGGTGAAGAGAGAATAGCAAAAGAATAACTTAGATGGAATAATATTTTTAATAGCATTTATTAGCTCAATGGATTAATATTTATTAGTTAATAAATGCATAGGAAGGAGATGAAGAAAAAATAGTATCATGCATAGAAGCTCACGTTGGATGTACAAAGGAGCATTTAGTTTTTATTAAAGGCATTCATTAAGTAGTCAATGCATATATAGCTATAGTAATAATGTCCATTCAAGCAAATAATCCATCCCCTTTTATCAATTACAAACCAAACCTTTTTCATCTCTCTTTCTTTCTTTAAGTATGATATTTTCAATAACCCCCTTTTTCCTTCGTAATATTTGCAAAACTAGTTACACCAGCTTATGTAAGAGTGCAATACATTTTAGGAAAGTAGTAATTCTATGGTTTAATTATATCGATTTAGAATAATAAGTCGTAAGCCCATTATTTTATATATATATATATATATATATATATAGTTAATAGTAAATAGATAGGTAGCATTTATGTATAGCTATCTATATCTAGTAATGTGATTGGATTTATTGGATATTTTTAGGGCTTTGGATCTGACCTTGGATTCCGGATCTCAGCGGATTGTACGACACTCAGGCAAGTATACCTTGCCAAATCCTGCAGTTTTGCTACTTATCTCCTGGACTTATTTATACATTGTCGTGCAAGATACCTTGCCAAGTTTTGCTCATTACTTGCATGCTTTCCTTTTCAGTAGTTACTTTCTTATCGTATATAGTTCTTGATGCGTTTACATATTGATTTATTCCTTCTGCTCTAGTCTTATTTTCTCGTTGTACGTGCATGTACATTATTTGCTCTTTTCCATGGATCACTATTTGTTCCATAGACATATTGTGATGGTTTATGTTTACTCTACGCGTGAGTTGACCCGATTGGTTTCTTTCCGTTCCTAGATGATCGTTATTAGGCATTGACTATACTTGAGCATTCTCGACTGTGAGTACCCATTGTGCTGCGATAGAGACTTGTTCATTTGACTACCTCATTCGTGAGCTCCCATTGGGCTGCGACAGAGCTATACTATAGATTGGGAGTCCCCATTGGCCTACTTTCTATAGGACCGTGATCTCCCATTGAGTGCGGTTACCCCAATTTGTTTGTAGTCATGTTTGATAGCACCATCGGCACGCCACCATCTTAGATGTAGTGATTTAATGTGTCTTAGTTGCTTTCCTTGTGTTTACTTTCTTGTCTATCTTGCATGTTCATTTACTGTACTTTTGGCTCGTACTCTTTTGTATCTTGTTACGTCCCTCTGAGGACCTGGTTTTGTTCTCCAGATTTAGCAGACGAGGAGTACCCGCAGCTTTACGGATCGATACCAGACGAGGGTACGATAGCAGTTGATGGCCCTACTTACACTTAGTACTTTCTAGCATGTTTTAGTTATATTTTCCTGTCTCTATTTTTCTGTTTATCGGTAGTGGATTTGTCTCCACCCGACTTAGTATTATTTCTTGCTGGATATTCGACAGTATCTTTACTTTCAGCATTTATTCCAGTTTTGCTATTTATACTGTTCCGTTGTGGATGAGATTAGTATAGACTGTGACTAGTATCAATGGACCTACTTATGGTTATATTACAGCTTAAGCATGCCCCGAGGGATCCATTAAATTGGGTTTGTCCATCGGTGTGTGCTGCTGGCCATTGCCACGCGTCCGGTCCCTCGGTATTTTGGGACTGGGGCGTGACATGAGTCAAGACTAGAAAGAATAAACTCGTGTCTCTGAAATAACTGTTTCGACATGTAAACGGCTAGGGGTAAGTACGACTTACCGCATATTGGGTGTGCGGCTGCTATCATTCCAGATTAGATACGAGGGGGTAATTCCAGTGATTCCTGTTGGAAATGTTTACATGTCTACTCGAGTATTTCCCCGCCCCGACTAATACAAGTGAATCCAAGACCTGACCCGTAAATCAAGTATGAGTCCGGCCAGAAACATGAGTGATGCCTATAGTGAGTCACGATGTGATGCCAATATGTGATTCCAGAATAGAGGCCAGAAACAAGAAATATACGTATCGCAAGTAAATGAATCCAGAAATACTAGTCCGTGTCGTGCCAGAAAATCAGAGAATACTATACTAGAAGCTGAATCATAATAATCATCAGATAATAAAAACTATTAGAGAATGTACTCGCCTGACGTCCTGAGCAACTGGCAATCCGAACTGGCATCGCAATGACTTATTGCGAAAAACAAGGTTAAACGGGGTTCTAAAGATTTAAACAGATATAAAATAATTAAAAACAAGCTTCTAGGGTTGTTCTATGTCAAACGGGTCAAACCGGTGAAATCTGGGTCAAAAAGTTAACTATGGGTCTAAAAAGTCAAGTCTAGGTCAAAACTAGGTCAAATGTTGACTTTGACGGTCAACCGGGTCAACTACGGTCAACTCTAGGTCAAACTAGGGTGCCCCTAAAATTCTAGGTCAGAACTAGGTCATTAAGTTAATAAACCCTCAAACTCGCCTCATTGAGATACCGGGATACCCTCGGTATCCGATACCTCAACCTACGCTAAATACCCCGCCTATACCCTCTATAATATATACTAGCACGTATAGATATATATATAACTATATATATAAAACCAAGTCTAACATCATTCCTAGGCTAAAACTCAATACCTTGCCCCAACGCCCAATACCTTGAGTATCTCAAGGTATTGAGATACTCAAGCCTTACCCCTCACTAACACTAGCTAACTAACTAACTAACTATCTATATATATACTTATATATATATATATATATATATATATATATAACCTAGTGTATAGGAAAATACCTCATCTCCGATACCCAACTTATCTCAATACCTTGGTATCTCAAGGTATTGAGATACCTTATGTCATGCCCCAGTCCCAAAATACGTAGGACTAGGAACACGTAAGTATGCCAGCCGTATGGATATGACAACTCCAATATATGAAAACCAAAATCCACACGTACGCTGTAATATAAAAATCAATCCACAAGTGGTATAAACATATGTCACAAGTCACAGGGTATAATCTAAATCTCATCCACAGAAAATCAATATAAATGAATAACCAGCATCTATATAACTAGATCTCAACATAAGTATCTAAGGATGATAGTTGGATGGAAACAAATCCACTACCAACTCGAATGGAAAAGTATAACGCAATAAACACAATATAGGAATACCAGCTAACAATCATGGGGCTCAGAGAGAAGACATCCACGAAACATATATAACCATCCAAATCTGCGCTCCTGCAAATACTCAAGAACAGATACACCTGGCAGGGGACCAGGTCCTCAGAGGGATGTAACAAGATATAGAAAAGCAAGCCAATTTGAATACAGTAAACATGCATATTATCTAAAAATAAATAAGTACGATGTACAAGACAATCTATATGAATGTAAATGAGGACAACTTTTCAACGTATAGGCAAGGGTAGGCTACTCGATCTAATCTCATAACTCACAC
>JAYESA010000314.1:140000-250000 GCA_036927795.1 Iris macrosiphon
CAACTAATTAAATATTAATACAAATATTTATGATAAATATACAATTAACCAAATTAAAAAAAATACCTTGCTCTGGAAATGGGGTAGTGACAACAGTCAAGACGATCTTGCATTCGAGAACACAATTTTCGAGAATGGTCAAAAGTTATTGCTTAGTCATTAAGTAATTACAAAGGGCAGCAAAATACGTCGTCTCTGGAGAATGTCACATAATGTGCCACATAGCAAAGTGTGCCATTCTCCAGAAGGGACAAAGTGCACCAGTAAGAAAAACTCACCAAAGTGCACCAACTATGCAATATCTGCTAAGTACGCCAACCTGGCTTTAAAGTAGTAGCGTACATTCGTGATGATTTGTAGACCCATTTAAAAGTGCTCCAAGTAGGATTGACGTACTTTTGAAGGAATTACCTTAGTAAAAAACGTACGTAGGAGTAGAGAAGTGCGCCAAGAGTACTTAACATATCTTGGTGCATTTTCTAAGAAATTTGTGAAACACACACAAGTGTGCTCACTGGAACTTCGCTTATGCGACAAAGGTTCCCTGCATACTTTTTGTATATATTCTCAGGCCAACTTTGCATTCTCCGACTCGCTGTTCTCGGGCTCCAAGAGGAATCCAATTCAAGGGAAACAAAATTATCAATGATACAGGTTCTAAGTGTTACCCAAAAATAAAATCGATCAAATGATAAATAAAAGTTATACTAAGAATCAAAGCAAGAATCAAGGTTGTTCCTTCGGTTGGCAAGATGTACTTGCTTACAGTCAAGTTCTAGCCTAATACCAACACTACCAAGGTCACATACGGCCAAGGCCAAGCTAGGCTGCTGCTCTTTGCTGGGGAAAATGAAAGAAGGAACGAGAAATGAAAGAGAAAAAAAGTGGAGGAAAGAGAATGGGATTGCTTATATAGCCAAGAAATTTATTGTAGGCAATTGGATCATAATCCATGCCTCTCACCCGGGTTCATCACAGCTACCCACCAAAAAAATCAAGGGACCAACGGTCCAAAATATGCAACTAAGAAAAACTTACAAAAATAACTTAAATAATGCATGAATGACATAAAGCAAGATGTAAGTAACTAAACAAAAAATAAGCTATACATGTATAATACGCATATACCGGGTACAAATACTAGAACAAGTGAGACGAGCATACAATACATAATGGAAAAGTTTTAAAAACTTTGCAGAAAAAGGGATGAGGCGCCAGTATGAATGGCGCCAAACATTCAAAGAAGTGGGGCACCAGTGTGACTGGACCCCACTTCTTTATTTTTTCCCAACATATGACATGGACCAGAATATTATGCATGGCTTAGAGCCCCATATGCCTCTGATATACATTCCACTGGATTATCCATCTGGCAACGTTAGTCAGAGACATCGCCATTGGTCAATTACCAACCAGGCTAGAGAGGACGTGTTTCATCAGGGCCTAGGGATTTGTTACCAGGCTGGAGAGGGGACTTCCTACCAGGCTAGAGAGGGGACTTCCTACCATGTTGGCAAGAGCATAATCGAAGTTGATCCTGCAGATTGGTTCAAAAATTTGGATTTGTATACGTAGTTCTTGTCAACTCCATTAGCTCCAATGCCACCTCAAGATAAGATGGACACTCAGGGGCTTGAGAGTTTAGATTCAGATCCACCTCGACCTCCTGAGACTGCGGATGAACAGAGAGATCGACTAGTTCTCAAGCCAGATAGACGCATGAGCTCTTATGATGGCTTACCAGTGGTCATAGTGGTCTTAGTTGAGTATGTTGTATTTTTGGATTGTTAGAGATTGGGAACTACTTTTTATTGCTAGTTACTTTTTATTGTTATTTGTTAGAGATTGGAAACCTGAAATGAATGTTTGACGCTTAAAATTTAAACAAAAAAACAATTATTTGAATGTTTGGCGTTGACAATCACACTAGCGTCACATTCCTTCTTCTGCAAATTTTTTAAAATTTTATCGTTCTGTACAAATTGGCCTAATTGTCACGACCCACACCCGGAAAATCGGACATGAGTCGTGGGTACGTCCAGCCTACGCCGCAGCATCGGCGGTAGAACGCTGTCTAGGTCAACTATCTAGATAATAATCTCACATAAAAAATCGGGCATGACCTCTCCAAAAGGAGGGCAACCACACAAACAATATATATATAATCTGCCAAGATCTCAACTCCAAACGGAGGAGCAATATCAAAAGATAATCTCCAAGTACTCAATCACGAATCTAAGCACGATAGATAACAAAGAAGACTAACAACTATAAAGTCTAACCACCAACTACTACTACAACAACCACAACATCAATAATAATAATAATACAACAATACATCATCCAAAATAATATACAAACAAGGTCTCAATCCAAAACCGAAGACAAATCCGGTACTAAAAACTAATAAAACAACAACAAGATCCTAGTGATCCCGGCTACCAACCCGGAAATCACCTCTAAACTAGAGGGTCCCTGTCTGCACCATCGACAGGCTCAGGTCCATAAAACGTCGGACACCAATCCTCCGGATACTCTGAAAAATATGTCCAGTCAGGACTGGAGCAAGTACATCTCTAACAGCAGTTTCATTTAAATGATAAAAACTATAAAACAGTTATAGCAAGTAGCAAGAAAAATGGAGCAAGTATGAACAAGAAAATATGTAAGTCACTGGTGCATAAAGGTAAAGATGCATGAATATCAGAGCAAGATAGTAATAACTGCAAGATACAGGAAATCTAAGCTAAGATCAAGTTCGTGCACATGAACGTGTAGTGAGTCCAGCATAAAAAACATGTAGTGAGTCAAGTCCAGAAACATGTAAGTGAGACAAGTCAAGAAATGCATGAGAGTCCAGACTATAAAGAATGAACTCGGTGTCTTTGAAATACTTGTTTCGACATGTAAACGGCTAGGGGTAAGTACGGCTCACCGCGCACTGGGTGCGCGGCTGCTATCATTCCAGATTAGACCAGAGGGAGTGATTCCTGATGATGCCAGATAGGAATGTTTACATGTCTACTCGAGTATTTCCTCGCCCGACTAATACAAATGGATCCAAGACCCGACACGCAAATCAAGATGAGTCCAGCCTGAACATGAGTGATGCCTGTAGGTGATGCCAGTAGTGATGCCAGTAGTGATTCCAGAATAGAGGCCAGAAACATGAAATGTACGTGTCGCAAGTAAATGAATCCAGAAATATCAATCAGTGTCCCGTGTGGTGCCAGAATAATCAGATGATACTATACTAGAAGCTGAATCATAATAAATATCAGATAATAAAAACTATCAGAGAATGTACTCGCCTGACGTCCTGAGCAACTGGCGATCCGAACCGGTGTCGCAAGGACCTAATGCGAAAAAGCAAGGTTAAATAGGGTTCTAATGAGTTAAACAGATATAAAATAATTAAAAATAGGCTTCTAGGGTCGTTCTAGGTCAAACGGGTCAAACCGGTAAAATCTGGGTCAAAAAGTCAACTCTGGGTCCAAAAAGTCAACTCTAGGTCAAAACTAGGTCAAAAGTTGACTTTGGCGGTCAACCGAGTCAACTACGGTCAAGTCTGGGTCAAACTAGGGTGCTCCTGAAATTCTAGGTCAAACCGAGATCATTAAGCTACTAAACTCACAAACTCGCCTCCATGAGATACCGGGATACCCTCGGTATCCGATACCTCAACCTAGGCTACGCACCCCGCCTATACCCTCTAAAACCTATGCTAGCACGCGTAAATATATACACATAAGCATATAAAATTCACTCCAAGACAAATCCTAGGCTATTGCTCAAAAACCCCGCTCGAAACCCAATACCTTGGTTATCTCAAGGTATTGAGATACCTCGGTATCTCAAGGTATTGAGGTTTCGCTCTAAAACCCCTCTAACTAGCTATCTAGCTATTGAATATATACCTAGTTATTAATCTAGGCTAGATAATATATATATCTACTATATTTATATATATCTAAGTATGTATATACCTATGTATATAGATATCCACACACATTTACCCGATTACCCATATACCTTACCCTACGCATAAATATATATACCTATCTAGATATCTATAGATATAGATATAACTATATGTATATAGATATCTATGCACTTAGGTAGATATATACCTAATACCTAGCTATCTATCTATCCATCTAACTATTATCTATCTATCTATAGATATATCTATCTATCTTATGTATCTAATTTAACTATCTAACTAGTTATTTACCTATCTATCTATCTATTAGTCTATCTAGTTAACTATCTATCTATCTATCAACTTATCTATCTACTTACCTATTTATCTATCAACTAACTAATACCTATCTATTTAATCTATCAATCTAACTAACTATCTAGCTAGTTATATATCTATCTATTCTATTTATATAGAAACATCTATCTATCTATGAATCTAGCTAGCTATCTATCTAACAATCTATAATATCTATCAATCTACTAATCTATCTATCTATAAACCACTCTCCTTGCTACTGAACTCGCTGCTTGCTGCTGCTACTAGCGCTGCGAATACTAGCTGCTGCTGCTGCTGCTGCCCTTGCTTGCTGCTGCTGCTGCTGCATAGCTGCTGTTGCTGCGCTGCTGCATAGCTGCTGTTGCTGCGCTGCTGTCTGCTGCAGTCTGCACAGCGCGCTGTGCGCTGCCTGCTGGCTGCAGTCTGCTGGCTCCCCCCCCCCCTCCATCACAAACACACACACACACGCCTATACATATATATATATCTATAACACTCTATATATATATATATATACACACACATATATATACATATATCACTAGATATATATATATATACACACACTACTCTATATATATATACAAACACACATATATCTATATACATATATACACTAATATCTATGTATATATATATACACCTATACACACTCACACACTTAAACATATATATATATATATATATATATATATCCTCACTCACACACACTCACTCACACTAGCACACACCCTCACACACACTCTCACACACACTAGCACACACTCTCACAAACACACAACCACACAACCACACACACATAAACACTCATACATATATATACAAATATATATACATATATATATAAACTCATATGTATATACCTATAAACACTCACTCACACTCACACACACTCACCTACACACAAGCACTCACTCACACACTCACCTACACACTCACACAAGCACTCCCTAACACGCTCACAAACACATAACCACACATATATATATAAATATATATAAAACACACACACAATATATATATATACACATATATATAAACAAACACAACACAACGCACACCACGCCCACCAACGCACGCCCAACGACCCCGACACGCCCAAACACCTAAAAATATATAAAATATAGCCCGAGAATTCTAGCACACACTCCCCGATACTAACCCAACGCGCGCACAAGCCCGAAACGAGGAAACCAAGTCGAAATGGCCGTTCGGTCATTTCGACGAACACGTGGTGCGCGGTTCGGAAAACCTCCTGAAACGCACACCAAACGAACTCGGAATCGGCCCAAAATTTACCCACGTGTCCTAAACGATGTCTAGATCCTAGAAAATGCGCTCCCGCGTCAATTCTAGGCCCGTGGCGGAAACGCACACGCACTTGGAATCGGCGACGACGAAAACCCCCAAATTCGCCCGAAACGCCCGTTTCTCCGCGACACGACTTCCCGTGTCCGAACGGAGACACGCACTCACCCTCACGACTCCCGACAACGTCTACCTAGGTCCATCTAACCTAGGGCATCACCAAAAATTGGGCCAAATTCGGATTCCACCCGAAATTGACACAAAACCTAGTGTTAAAGTCTCTAAACCCAACCAAACTAGTTCCAACTTCCTCCCACGGGTAGCCTAAGGGTCTAGGAAGGTTCTAAAATATTAATTACACTATAAAAGAGTAATTACAAGAGGAAATTTAGGGTTTACCTCTTGGGAGTTGGAATCCCAAGCCAAAATCTCCAAATCTCTCCAAATTCACCTCCTACAAGCTCCAAGCCTCAAATCCAAGCTCCAACACCAAATCTAGGCTCTACCCACCTAGGTTAGGGAAAGATCTAGGGTTAGGGTTAACTTAGAGAAGAAGGAATGGAAGAAAGAAGAAGAAAAGTGGAAGAAAACTTACTTTGGAGGAAGAAGGAGAAGAAGAAGAAGTGGAGAAGAAGAAGAAGAAGAAGAGAAAGAATGCAAAGAGGGAGAGGGCTGCTGTGCTCACGGATGGGGAGGGCTGTGGGAAGCTCACGGGTGGGGGTAGGTAGGGGTTTTACAAGTTTTAGTTTCCCAAAACGCCCCTATTCACTCGGTTTGGGTTTCGGGTCTCCGAATGCACTCAAACTAGTTCCAAATCTCTCCAACTAACCTCCTAAAAATAAAATAATAAATCTAAGCCCCAAAATAATTCTCACAAGGGTGTGGGCTGGGTCGGACATGGGTCCACTAGGGTCTGACATGGGTCCAGGCTAGCCAAAATCCTAAAACAATCAAAATAAAAAATAATAAAAAATAATACAATCACTAATTAAATATAAATACAATTAATTATAAATAATACACAATTAACCAAATTAAAAAAAAATAAAATAAAAATACCCGGCTCTGGAAATGGGGTGGTGACACTAATTTTTTTTTTCTTCGGATGAAATTTGCTGAACTTTTTTGGGGGCGAAAGAAAAAATTGAGAGGAAGCAAAATGAAGTGAATTTAAATTTTTTTTTTTTTCCTCTTGTTTGGATGATCAAAAAGTAGAGGAAGAAAAAGTGAAAAAAAAAAAAAAAATTGTTTGTGAGATAAAGATATAATTGCTATTTAGTCCTTTTTAAAATCATAATTTTTCTTAACTTTAAATTCTTTAAAAAATTTCTCTTTTTTTTTTCATTTTTCTTCCACTTTTGAGAGAAATTTTTTTTTTCTTTTGACCCACATATTTTTTTTCTCTCAAATTCTCTCTATTTTTTTCTCGTTTTTTCAAACTCCATACTTTTCATTTTCTCTCATTTTTTTTCTCTACTTTATTTCTTTTCCCCCAAATTTTTTTTTTTTTCCCTATCCAAAAAATATGTTACAGATACATCACATGAGTGAAGAGAATACCTTCCATGACATATGGTCATGTCCACACACGACAAGTCGGGGCCCACGGACGACAGTAAAAGGTGGCTCCTGATGCATGCATGTAACTAACCTGAGAGAGAGAGAGAGATTCGGTCCCCAGTCAATATTAACTCAATAGTTGGCAGACGAAATATTCAATTAATTTTAATCAAATCTCTGTAGCAAAAATTTGTTATTCTTTGTTTTTTTTTTTTTTTTTTTTGTCGTAACCTTCGAAATCTGACCTAACGTTCGAGACTTTGTGCACACTGTATTACATATCTTTGGGCCTACGAAACTTTGTACATTCTGTATTATGTATCTTTGTGTGCACTATCCTCAAACTCCAACCATTTATAAATAAAAGAAATAATACGTTTTCATGACTCGATCTACTGATTTTTTATCATCCAGTCATGATCTTATACCTCTTTTATCGATAACCACAAGAACCATTCGAGTTCGGTAAAATTTATATTTCTTAAACCTAATAGATATCACTATAAAGTATATCTAACATGGATGATGATTATATTATTGTTCATAGAATTAGAGAATTGACGGGAGAGATTAACACGTGTGTGATTTGTTTCTTATTAATTAGAATATATATATACATACTCTACAGTATATATTGGACAAAGATAATTCCAAAGACATTCCAACTAAGTATATGTATTATATATTTTTTATATAATATAGTTTCATGTCCAATAAAATACTTGTCACGCAAGCTAACTTAACAAGTGGGATATATAAAATACATACAATAATAGTAGCAATAACAATTATTTTACACATCAACTTTTCCTGGCTTCCAAGTTGATTGATGCCATCTTTTCTTTATTGGGTCTTCAATTTGCTTCCTTGTTCAAACCAATCATTTAAGTTTTAGCATATTTAATGTCTTTCTAGTTCTTAAGAAGGGCAAGAGAAGGCCATGACAAGCAATACACTAGGATTATTACTTAGATAATTAATTATTAACAAGTGTACACCCAAAAAAATTGATGAAATAGATGCATTAAGGATCTTGGAGGCCAACAAGAGACCTTGATTCATGCACTTTGTTTTTGACTATTGTGTTCCTCTCGAAAAAGTATACAATTTTTATATATGGATCATTTTGATCCATAATTTATATTAACTTCTAGAAGATTCTAAGTCAAGGCCATGAATCATGGAATTTGCATCCTACAATTGCTAATATGGGAGGAAAAAAAAAGTATGGATACTACAACCAAATTTCAGTCAAACGCGTGCTCTTGCTTAATTAGCCGCTTGATCAACACTAGGGACTCCATGACATCCGTAGGCCAAAATTAAATAGATTAACATACATTAATCATGCAATCACTTCTAGTTCAAGTGGTTGGGACGTGAGGCATCCAACCAATCTGTCTGGGTTGGAGGCAGGAGAAGCGTATTATTCCTTTTATTTAATAAATAGGGGAGTGGAACAACAGTGACATGCTTCTGAGTCTGGTACGAGTCTGTGAACGAAGTTGTCTGAGTGGCCACCCTTCGAGTCGTGATTGAGAGTGTTGAGAGTTGTAACAAGTTCAGAACATAAAAATAGCAAACGTTAATCATGCCTGAGCAAAAAGGGAAGACAGGAAGAAAGGCTTGCTGGGTTGATGAGGATCACCGTTTCTCAAAGCAAGATTCGTCCAACATTATCTGCTACCAGAAACCAGCAAGTTCTGAAAAGAACTTCTGTATCGCTCATCATCACCTCTCTTCTGACTCACACGAACTCCCGGACTCCAATGGCAGCAACAACACATTACTCTCTTTGTCTCTCAATTTCGAAGTAAGTTCTCAATGGATACACGAAAAGAGTATTTATAGAGTTGAGATGAAACCCTAACCCTAATCCTGGCTGCCAACTAATTATGAAAAGATAGAAATCAATTAAATTCAAATCTCAAAAAAATCGAATCTGAATAATTGACTTAATCTTTCCATAACTGTCCAAATCCCTCAATCAACGGAATTATGCGCCAACAATGCTATCTGCGCATATGCGCACAGCAGCACAGCCGCAACTGCTCCTGCACGCATAAGCCAGTAGCGTAGTGACTCGTGCGCACATACGCACAATAGTTCATCAGTGCATGCGCACATACGCGTAGATGCGCATACGCGTAGATGCGCATACGCGTATAGCCGCGCATAGCTCCCACATAGCACGTGGATAGGCTCGTATAGTCCGCGCATAGTCCACTCAACGTCCGTACATGCGCCCGCACATGTAACTTGCCCATAAACCAATGCGCACAAGTGCAATGCGACGTGTTAAGTGTGCCATCAAAGCATCACTTTGCGTCAGAGTCTGAGTAGCTAAGGGCTAGCTCCTAAGAGAATTTTTTCAAGAGAGTGACAAAAACATAAATAATTTCTTGAGGAGTTTAACCTTAATCCTACTAGAAAAATATCCCACATGGTACCCACTTGGCTAGCACCCCATGTGCATCTCTCTGCAACCACATGGTATTATATTGCGATACCCACTTGGACTATTTTTTAATGTGGGACTATCTTCCTAGCCAAACAAGTGAAAAACCTCCCACAAGTCTTGAAAAAACTCTAACACATTAATTGTATTAACATGTGCCCTCAAAGAAGAAGCTGCCAGCCACAGGGGTAGTTCTTTCTAGGGATCCCAAATGACTGCAGAAGCTGAGGGTCGTAATCCCACAGAACTCTACAACAATCCAGCATTCTGAGACGACGGTGATTCCCGGGGAACGGGTGCTGAGATCCCTAGGGGTAGTCACCCTCATAAAGAAGACATAGCCTCGTATAATGTTCCATCAGAGTCCGAACGAGACACAGCATCTCACCTCGTATAATGTTCCAACTTTCTCCGACGACTATTCGCTGCTAGAGTCCGAGGCAGAAATTGCTACGTCTACCATCCCATCCATCTCACCTCATGTGATAACATCATATATGGCAGGGGATGAGCACAAAGGACCCAGTGATTGGCAGCACCTCGAAGCCCTCGAGGCCATGATGCAGACCATGAGTGAGTCAATGCAATCCTTAACCCAAGTAATGCTAGACATCAAGGCAAGTGTAGCCTCTCAACCACCAAGGGCCTTAGGTCAAGCAAACCAGGACCCTAGGACCAATGGAGATTCGAATGCAACCGCGCCTCCCGCTGGTGGCCGTCATGCTCTACCAGGTTCGTCTGCTCCTTCTACATCAGATGAAGTCCGAGAAGCAATTCCGGAGGTGCGAGAACTGAGAGCTCACCTGGGCTCGCTAGGCAATCAGGAGACACTCCACGAGATCGGGATACGACAACTATATCCTCCCGAATAGAGATATGTGTTGTATCCGCCAAAGTAAAAACATTTCAATCTGAACCCATTTGACGGGAAGACATCTCTCCGTCAATACATGAGTTACTTTGAGACTGCAACGCGGCACCTACCTCGCAGTGACGCCCTCCTTACTAAGCTCTTCATGGGGGCATTATTTGGAGTAGCCTTTAACTGCTTATGCATTCTGCAAGACAACTGTATTTCATTGTTCGACGACCTGAAGGGTCTTTTTCTTGCCCAATTTTATGATGGAAGAAGCGACATGATAATGTCCTCCCTAATGAACATTATTTAGAAATAGAAGGAGCATGTACGCTTCTACATCGAACGATATAGGAAAATAGCACTGAAGTTGCCTCATGGCAATCCGGAGTCCACACTGATAGACATGTGTCGTAGAAATCTACTTCCAGCAGTCAGCCTCTGGATGGACGACAATCAATTCAAAGATTGGACGACGTTAATCATATACGCTGTCAGCGCTGAGAAGAAGGTGAATGACGCCTTTCTCTTGGGAATACAGATCCATGTCGTTGATGATAGGGGAAAACGCCCTTATAACAGTAATAATAACAACAACAGCGACAATAATAGTCGGGACGACAAAAAAAGTAGGCCCTTGTCGCTAACTAGACCAAGAAGTCCGAGCAGAAGCCGACAGAAGCTACAAAATCGAAGGAAACCTATTCCTTCGAAGATGATGACTTTATGACAATCTTTGACGTGCTGATACAGGAAAATAAGCTTTGGCTCCCCGACGTCAAATGCCCTATTGAGGCAGTTGAGTTGAATAATCCAAAGTACTACCACTACCATCGTTACGTCCATCATGCGACGCGGCACTGCTACGCGCTGAAGCAGTACATCCAGCGTCTGCTCGATACCAAGTCCATCACCTTGGACATCGATGACAAGACAGTTGTCGCTAACATGTTGTCTCTCTAGTTCGGCAATTTTTCGATGACAGAAGTCCAAGACGGAGTAATCCCAATTCCCCGGGCAACAATGGAGGTTGTCAATCTTCCGCCAGCTCGTGACCAAATAGCCGGACTGATATCCCTCACCATACCACGAGGGGAGGTCATGTGCGTCAACCTTGATCTCGCTCCAGACTTGATGCAACAAGCAGCACCTTCCACTGTAAACTCCCTCACCCAAAATAGATATTTTGTGTATATTTTATATTATTATATTTATTATAGATGTTGAATTTATTTAGAGTATTCTCTTGGTTAATTAGAAAATAAATTTTTTTTGGTATATTTAATTATATAAATATTTATTTAGAATTATTTTTAGGCTATTTTAGATTATTGGGATTTTTTCATAATTTTTTAGTTAATTAAAAACTAGTAACACTAATTTTCTAAGACTTTGAAGAATTTATTTTATGTTCAAACTTAATTAAAAATATCCCAAACTTTTATTTTAGGTTCTAAATAATAAAATATATTTTCTAGAATTTTTTGGGAATTTTTTAATTATTTTTAGCATTTATTTTGAGTTAATTATGAAAAACTGAATTAAAAACTAATTTCTGAAAAAAAAACCCAAAAAGTAATTAATTCTGCCCAGTCAGCAAACAGGGGGCCCACCTGTCAGCCTCCAGCAGTGAACAGTGCCGGGCCCGCCTGTCAGTGACCGCGGGGTGGGTGCGAGCCGAGCCGAGCCGAGACCGAGTTCGACTCGGACTCAGCTGAGCCGAGCCGCATCGAACTGCGACCGTTCGATCTGGGCGGGGCTGCATGGATCGCTGCCACGTGGCACTCTCCGAGCCGCGGCTGCACTCTCTCTCCTCTATATATATATTAGTTTAGTTATTAATTTTTAGGGTTTTCTTTGAGCCAATTTTTGGAGAATTACCATCTAGGGTTCCTTCATCTTCCAGAAGCCATTGCGCATAGCTCCGGACTCCAAATGAGGCCTAGTTTTTTTTGTTAGAACGATATTGAGGTTAGCTTTCTTTTTATATAATTTTTTTTACGAAATTATTAGTATTAAATTCTGGAAAATTCGTAGAGTACAGCATGTCCAAAAATAGACGTGTTTCGATGTTTTCGCGATTTCGGGAGAACCAGGAATCAGAATCATGAACCGTTTAAAGTTTCGGAAAGCTAATATCGAGATCATCGACATATATTTTTCCCAGAATTTAATACGAAGTATTTACATACTGTTAATTCTGTAGAACTTCTAGGTTAGAATTTAACCATCGGTGCACAATACAAAATTTGTATGTGCCATAATTCCCAAACGAATTTGAATTCGGACGAGCCATAAATTATAGTATGTTTTTTATGCTGAAATCTACATGAAATCATGCATAAAAGTCGAGTTTGTGTCAGTTGAATTTTCGGTCAACAGATCGCCTCGATTTGCGTGCCATGAGTCTCGAGTTGATAAAATTCAGTTTCTTTGGAAAAATTTTTAGGAATTAACATAAAAATCAGAATAATAAGATTAAAATAGGATTTTAGAGTAATTATTTCAGAATTAAATAAATTAAAATAAATTGATGGTTATATTATTATATAGTTATATGAATATATATGTAAGTAAATGCTAATTGATAATTATGACTAAATATTCAGACTGTACGACCCTAGGACACTGTGGACTATCCCATACTTACCTTGACTATGTTGACCCTAAAAACTTGTGAATTTGTCCGCCTTGCGTATATTAACGTACTGGCATAGACACCTGTCAGTTGACTGACTGATTTCGTACAGTACTTGAAGACGCGACACCCGCGTAATTCAACGCATAAATTGACCGTGTTAGATAACTAGTGTTACCCCTAGTATACCCCCTGAGTCCAGTGTAAATGTGGTTGAGTATGTGCTAGTGTAATGACTAATGATTCTATTGTATTATATTTATGTGTACATAGGATATTGGATTTATTCTGCATGATTTCTGGAGCAGGTTATTGGTACATTGCAGCTTCCTTGCCAGGCAAGTATACCTTGCCATTGTACTGTTATTTATATTCCATATGTTGCATGCATCTTTATTTTCTGTCTTTAGTTCATATATTTTAACTGTTATATAAAATGCGCGTAACGGTGTCGTCGCGATATGTTTTTATTTATGTATTTGCATTGACCATGTTTATGAGACTACCCCATTATCATGTAGCATCATTAGGTTCATTGGCCGTGACACAGTTGTTACACGAGTTATGAGTCTTATGTAGATCACGAACGTGCGTGCAGGGTTTGGCCTCCTGTACGTGTGGGCCGTGCGTTAGGAATAACTGCTGTTAGAAACTTGGCATGCTAGTAGACTTGGCAGTTATTAGAGGTATTATCGTGTCATGGATGTGACATGCTTAGAGCATGGGATGGAGAGAACAACAAGTAAGACGTGTGGGCTCCGTTGCACTTTCCTTGTGTAACCCGTACGCTCCGCCGGAGATGCGCGATCATGATGACCACTATATATTATATTATTATCAGGCGGGCCTCCGGCGTTCGAAAGTCGTCGTGCCTTTGTAGGCCCCTGGATCTCCAATAAAACTATGCCAATCCCATTTTAGCCAGATAGCCCACGCGTTGGGAAAGTTGTTCTTAACTGCATTCACTTAGACGGTTAGGCGACCCTTTTGGATATTTATTTTAGCACTTTATTGGCATATGTTTAAGTATCTTGTTATGTCCCTCTGAGGACCTGGTCCGCTGCCAGGTGTACCTGTTCTTGAGTATTTACAGGAGCGCAGATTTGGATGGTTGTGTATGCTTCGTGGATGTCTTCTCTTCGGGCCGTGATCGATAGCTGGTATACTTATATTTTGGTTGATTGTGTTGTACTTATTTTATATTTGCTCTTATATTCGAGTTGGTAGTGGATTTGTTTCCATCCAACCATCATCCTTAGATACTTCTTATTGAGATCTAGTTCCCTAGATATTGGTTATTTAATTATATTTGATTTTTGTGGATGAGATTTAGATTTTACCCTGTGACTTGTATTACATTTATACCACTGGTGGATTTAATATTCATATTACAGCGTACGTGTAGATTTGGTTTCCATATATTGGAGTTGCCATATCCATGCGGCTGGCATGCTTACGTGTCCTAGTCCTACGTATTTTTGGGACTGGGGTGTGACATATTTTTGTGGTGGCCCATGCAGGTCAAGAGCATATTGTCTCGGTTACGTTACTGTACCGAGCAAGCCTGCACCTAGGACTAGAGTATAGGATCTCATCCACAATTGACTATGATTCATCTTCCTCCTCCCTGTTCTATTCGAACAATTATATCCTGCTTGATTCCTGTACTTCCCAAATAATTCTTTGAGTATAGCCTTCTGCTAGGATATAGGAACCCTTGTTATTAGGATGATAATTAGGGTAGTACACCTATTAAGAATACAACGAGAATATAGACACACCGCTAAGCTTAGAATATCTAGTGAATCCTAGAATTCCTTATCTCTAGAATTGGTTTACCATTACCCTTGATGTATTAAGAGGACTTGAGAGTAGTATAAACACTACTAGAGTTAGTTAAAAGTTTTACCATAATGTTTGACCCTAGTATTGAGGAACCAATGGAGAACCAATATTGAATATTAGGACTGAACCTAACCTTCATAGTTAGATAATATTAGAACTATAAACTTAGATCATTATCTTTATTATTAGTAGACAGCACCTTAGGAAGCCAAGAGCAATGAATATAGTATTTTCTTGATCATACCGTAAACACAGAGAGTAGCTTAGCATCTCCCCTTAGGAAACCATGACATTATCTATAGCCTCTCTATTTTAATTTCATATATTTGTTCCTCTGAAACCCTAGCGCTCGTTAATTATGCGACGACTAATCATGTTTTTTCTTCTTCATCTTTTAACTCGTGCCACCTGCCACCTCTGATCATAGACCAAGTGATTATACTCTACGATAGGATATATAGTTTCCTATAGTCATAGTTGTAATCTTGAATTTTGAATTGTGTACCTTGTAGCTAGAACCTGATAGTTGAGTTATTCAATTAGATTGTGATGATTACCCCTAGTTGTATACCCCGTAATTTGTACCCCCACCTCGATACAAGTTAGATCCCTTTCTCCTTAAACGGCTAGTAACTCTTCTATCCCTACGATTGACACATGTTCTATGAGCACTATGATTAAGACTTAAGGTGACCCTTACCTATATAATGCAATAGGAGACCTTAATAAGTACCAAGATCTTTCCTCATATACCCTAAAAAAAAAAAAGAGTTTCTGTTTTATTTACATGTGCAAGATTATTTTGTAGGATCCTCTTAAGACTGTCACAGTATTAGTTTAATTCTTTTAAGTTGGGTAGTATGCCTCACAACCTAGTATTACATAGTCCACTTGACCCATCGAGGTAGTATAACTGAATGAAATTAATTGTATGCTAGCATTAGACGACAGTGTTTATTCAGACGGTAGAATTTAGAGGTCCTTGCCCCTATTTGGTCGACTAGCGACTTAGACAAGGAGGTTGTATGATAACTGAAGAGATTGTAGAGTCTTTTGTTATTATTGCTTATGTTGTTTTTGTTTTTGCAAACTTGAATTATTTGTAACTTCTCTCATCATAATCCAGCGTTATATTTTCTGTGCTACCTCGAATTATGCTGCTATTATAGCCTAGTTTTTGCAAGCTTATTCTTTATCGAGCTTGTTCATGATATATATATTAGTGGGTCGACACACTAATATATTTCAGAATCAGTGTATTAAGGCCTAGCTAACCTTAGTGCGCTTGATTCGCCTTTCGTAATACTACTTTACGTGGATTGAGATATGTAGTGATTAGTAGACGAATGTACTTGCCCTCTAGACATGTCTGAGCATATCGTATCGACTACATAACTATACTAATACGAGCATGTGAATAGGAATTACCAAAATATGACTTTAATCCACAACTGCTTTGACAATTTCTATTTGAATTCTTTAAACGCCTTGATCCCGATACTTCTATTCTATTATCTCGTCCTTGAACTCTTTATTATTGATCTCCGTCTTCCCTTATTTCGGAAAGACGAAACCTCGTGCTTGGTATAAGTTTGATACACAGAGAGTACTAGATATACCCCATAGGTCGATCACATACTTGAGGATTATTCTTTCGTAATTAAGGACATATCATATATGATATAATCGGTGTTGAAGTTTTGAGGATTGAATGACATGAGTAAATAAATTAAGGAATATTTTTCTTAAAGTATATAGCCTTCTGTGATAGATGGGTAAATTCTAAGTTGGGTAGCAGTGCATTGGCAACTCGAGAGGAATTTCTTTTAGATTGTGATCGAGTAAGATTAGATTGGGAGAGGTTCAAGCCATTTTAATTTTGAGAATTTTAGAAGAATGTCTAAGATGATGAGGATTAATGAATTTTAAAAATCTTGATATTGAGGACCCAATATTTATACCTTAAGTACATAATCTAAATTTTTGAGTATTGAAGGTAAAATCATCAATTTGAATTTAAAGGATAAATATATAATTTCAGACTTGAACATTGGTGGACTGCATTTATATTATTTTTTAATTTAATGATTTAAATTAAGAATTAAAATTTGATGGTTGGACTACCTATTTGAAATATGGAGGATGTGAATGGAATTTAAAAAGTTGAAGAATACAAAAATTAATAAGTGAAAATAGGAATAATATTGGACTCGAATTACTTCTAGAGGAGATTATGATAGTTGGAGATCGTGAGGTAAAATTTGATATGGATTATTTAAATCTTGAAGATATTATATGGATTCAATTTAAATTTGGATATTGATGATTTGGAAAAGTGAGAAGAGATTACAATAGGTTGAATTTTGATTTGAACAATGATTATCTTAATTTTGAAATGATCGCGATAGATTTGAATAGATTTTGTTATTTAAATTTTTGGAAGAGATTACGATTGGCGTACCTTATGTACGAATGTGAAGGATTTAACAAATTATGCCTTATTTTAATTTCGAGGACGAAATTGTTTTAAGTTGGGTAGATTGTAAACTCCCTCACCCAAAATAGATATTTTGTGTATATTTTATATTATTATATTTATTATAGATGTTGAATTTATTTAGAGTATTCTCTTAGTTAATTAGAAAATAAATTTTTTTAGTATATTTACTTATATAAATATTTATTTAGAATTATTTTTAGGCTATTTTAGATTATTGGGATTTTTCCATAATTTTTTAGTTAATTAAAAACTAGTAACACTAATTTTCTAAGACTTTGAAGAATTTATTTTATATTCAAACTTAATTAAAAATATCCCAAACTTTTATTTAGGTTCTAAATAATAAAATATATTTTCTAGAATTTTTTGGGAATTTTTTGATTATTTTTAGCATTTATTTTGAGTTAATTATGAAAAACTGAATTAAAAACTAATTTCTGAAAAAGAAAACCCAAAAAGTAATTAATTCTGCCCAGTCAGCAAACAGGGGGCCCACCTGTCAGCCTCCAGCAGTGAACAGTGCCGGGCCCGCCTGTCAGTGACCGCGGGGTGGGTACGAGCCGAGCCGAGACCAAGTTCGACTCGGACTCAGCTGAGCCGAGCCGCATCGAACTGCGACCGTTCGATCTGGACGGGGCTGCACGGATCGCTGCCACATGGCGCTCTCCGAGCCGCGGCTGCACTCTCTCTCCTCTATATATATATTAGTTTAGTTATTAATTTTTAGGGTTTTCTTTGAGCCAATTTTTGGAGAATTGCCATCTAGGGTTCCTTCAGGCCTAGTTTTTTTTTGTTAGAACGATATTGAGGTTAGATTTCTTTTTATATAAATTTTTTTACGAAATTATTAGTATTAAATTCTGGAAAATTCGTAGAGTACAGCATGTCCGAAAATAGACGTGTTTCGATGTTTTCGCGATTTCGGGAGAACCAGGAATCAGAATCACGAACCGTTTAAAGTTTCGGAAAGCTAATGTCGAGATCATCGACATATATTTTTCCCAGAATTTAATACGAAGTATTTACATACTGTTAATTCTGTAGAACTTCTAGGTTAGAATTTAACCATCGGTGCACAATACAAAATTTGTATGTGCCATAATTCCCAAACGAATTTGAATTCGGACGAGCCGTAAATTCCAGTATGTTTTTGATGCTAAAATCTACAGAAAATCATGCATAAAAGTCGAGTTTGTGTCGGTTGACTTTTCGGTCAACAGATCGCCTCGAGTTGATAAAATTCAGTTTCTTTGGAAAAAAATTTAGGAATTAACATAAAAATCAGAATAATAAGATTAAAATAGGATTTTAGAGTAATTATTTCAGAATTAAATAAATTAAAATAAATTGATGGTTATATTATTATATAGTTATATGAATATATATGTAAGTAAATGCTAATTGATAATTATGACTAAATATTCAGACTGTACGACCCTAGGACACCGTGGACTATCCCATACTTACCTTGACCATGTTGACCCTAAAAACTTGTGAATTTGTCCGCCTTGCATACATTAACGTACTGGCATAGACACCTGTCAGTTGAGTGACTGATTTCGTACAGTACTTGAAGACGCGACACCCGCGTAATTCAACGCATAAATTGACCGTGTTAGATAACTAGTGTTACCCCTAGTATACCCCCTGAGTCCAGTGTAAATGTGGTTGAGTATGTGCTAGTGTAATGACTAATGATTCTATTATATTATATTTATGTGTACATAGGATATTGGATTTGTTCTGCGTGATTTCTGGAGCAGGTTATTGGTACATTGCAGCTTCCTTACCAGGAAAGTATACCTTGCCATTGTACTGTTATTTATATTCCATATGTTGCATGCATCTTTATTTTCTGTCTTTAGTTCATATATTTTAACTGTTATATAAAATGCGCGTGACGGTGTCGTCGCGATATATTTTTATTTATGTATTTGCATTGACCATGTTTATGAGACTACCCCATTATCATGTAGCATCATTAGGTTCATTGGCCGTGACACAGTTGTTACACGAGTTATGAGTCTCATATAGATCACGGACTTGCGTGCAGGGTTTGGCCTCCTGTACGTGTGGGCCGTGCGTTAGGAATAACTGCTGTTAGAAACTTGGCATGCTAGTAGACTTGGCAGTTATTAGAGGTATTATCGTGTCATAGATGTGACATGCTTAGAGCATGGGGTGGGAAGAACAACAAGTAAGACGTGTGGGCTCCGTTGTACTTTTCTTGTGTAACCCGTACGCTCCGCCGGAGATGCGCGGTCATGATGACCACTATATATTATATTATTATCAGGCGGGCCTCCGGCGTTCGAAAGTCGTCGTGCCTTTGTAGGCCCCTGGATCTCCAAGAGAACTATGCCAATCACATTTTAGCCCGATAGCCCACGCGTTGGGAAAGTTGTTCTTAACTGCATTCACTTAGACGGTTAGGCGACCCTTTTGGATATTTATTTCAGCACTTTATTGGCATGTGTTTAAGTATCTTGTTATGTCCCTCTGAGGACCTGGTCCGCTGCCAGGTGTTCCTGTTCTTGAGTATTTGCAGGAGCGCAGATTTGGATGGTTGTGTATGCTTCGTGGATGTCTTCTCTTCGGGCCGTGATCGATAGCTGGTATACTTATATTTTGGTTGATTGTGTTGTACTTATTTTGTATTTGCTCTTATATTCGAGTTGGTAGTGGATTTGTTTCCATCCAACCATCATCCTTAGATACTTCTTATTGAGATCTAGTTCCCTAGATATTGGTTATTTAATTATATTTGATTTTTGTGGATGAGAGTACGCTGTAATATGAATATTAAATCCACCAGTGGTATAAATGTAATACAAGTCCAAGTCCTACGTATTTTTGGGACTGGGGCATGACATCCACCGTCAAGACCAAAGGACGAAAGTCCAAGTCCTACTGCATGGTTTCCTCCACCACCGAGAAAGCCATAGCAGGGACAACTAGATCAGGCCTTACCTACCAGCTGGACTATGGAACCCCCTACGATAGTGCTCCTCCAATTACTGCACCAGTCTTGTCTGATCCGGGTCCATCTCAAGCCCCGGCAGCAGACAGGTCCAAATAGAAGGAAACCCGATTTGACAAAATGATGCGCAAAGATACTGCTAAGGGGCTGGAGAAGTCCTACGACTTCGACATCTTGGCATAACTCGCCAATACCCCGACGAAGTTATCATTGTTCGAGCTTCTCTAACTATCCAAAGACACTCGGGATCGAAGCCCTGAGTGAGGCATTGTAGAATACCGACACCTACATGGCGCAGGTCAAGCCGCCAGTTGAGGAGCTTCTCTTATGCTCCCACTGTAATAATGTGATGAAGGTGATACCCAATATCACGTTCTCGCAACAAGACATGTTGCTAAAGAAAATTTGCCATGGTCGTCCTTTGTATTACACTGGGTACATCGGCGCCATGAAAGTGGACCGGATGCACATCGACCCCAGTTCGTCAATTAGTATCATCCCGCGGAGTCTGCTTTAGACCATGGGCATCCCGATGCATCGTCTGGCTGCAACCAATACTACCATCAGCGGCTTCAACGCAGGGAGGAGCTGCCCTCTGGGCAAAATTTGCTTGAAATGCCAAATTGAATACTTTAAAACAGAGGTCACTTGCTACGTCATAGACGTAGACGTATCCTACAACATCTTATTGGGACGTCCATGGATACACGAATACATGATCGTATTGTCAACTCTACACCAGTGTCTAAAGTACGTAGACGATCATGGCATGGTCAAAATGGAGTTCGCGGATGTCAATCCTTTCAAAGGGATCGAGGCCTATTACTCCGATGCACTCTTGTACAAACAATTCCACTCAGATGAAGGTGGCCATGGTATCGTAGACGAAGTAGAAGATAGGAAAGTGGCAGATGAGCCTTTGAGGGTCCGACTCGGTCGATGAGCCCCTGACACAGCTCCTCCCCTCAAGTAAAACTGCCCAGGAAAGTACCCGAACCTCTGGTTGTCCGCCTTCGGAGATCACCGAAAGAAGATCCATCGCCCACTATGGCATCCGAACCCCTGGTGGTAAAGCTGCACAGAAAATCTCTGAAACCATCGCTCGCACTGGGGGTACATCTTGGGAAAAATGAGCTGGAAGAGTACATAGCCGTTCACGCTGATGCTCTATCCACTACAATAAAAATAGCTTTTCTTGACGGTTTTTACCCATCAAGAAAGAATTTTCTTGACGGTTCTAGATCCGTCATTTAGGCCAAAGTCAAAAAAAGTCCCTAGTTTTCCTAACGGTTTCTGGTTTAGATATTTTGACGGTTTTAAACCGTCAAGTAAAAAATCTGTCTTGACAGTTTTAAACCGTCAAAAAAATATCGCAAAAAATCGTAAAGGTAAGCATGAAATTTTCTTGACTCTAGCCTAGATGTCGGGTAAAGACCGTCAAAAAAAACCTTTCTTGACGAACAAATTATCAAGAAAACCCTTTCATGATGTTTAAAAATCGTCAAGAATTGATATTTTGTAGCAAAATTCAGATAATTTTTGACGTTTTATAACCGTCAAGGGAAGTTATTTTTTGTTTAATTAAAATTATATTTATAATTATATGCTTCCCTCTGCCAGTTACCAAACACATATAATGTCAATATAATTCAGAACATCGTAAATATCAAAGAACTATAATACACATAATTTTTATATTAATAAATACGTGTTTGTACACCACAAACAACTAACCACATATCAAAATAAGCAAAATATATGGTTTTTGTACAATATCTTAAACATCCAAAACCTATGTATACAAGTAAACTAAAATACATGGCACCTTGCCTAATCATATAACAAAGTATCTGAATTCGAAGCATATTTTATCACAGTCTAGCCTTCATTTTTCATATAGTTTCTGAGAAAATAAGAGAAATATGAGAGATTATGTCATTATATAGCCAAATTTCCATAGCTTCCATACATGTAAAGATTGCATGATAGGAATATAGCCTATTCATTTAACAAACTAGTGCCATATCGAAGACACTGATGTGTTTGCTACATTTGAAAAAGAATTATAGATATATCAACAATAAGACAAATGTAGGGGCAAATCGACAAAAAATAGTAAACAACAAGAATGGAGCTAAACCAAACTATGAAAGTCATTTCGTGGCTGTCAAATTCTGGTGGATAAAGAAATGGTAATATGTCAAATTAAAAGAAAAAATATATAAACACCTCCAACAACTATATTACATGTCAAAAACTTAAACCATCAAAGCACTAATGTTGCGTGTGAGTAGTTTGAGGTGCACAGAATTCACACAGCAGCAACATGGACAGTGCTGTAGTCAGTGCACTAGTTTGCACATGAAGTATTGCAGAAGATTTGGAGGTGTGTGTGTGTGTGTGTGTGTGTGTATGTGTGTGTGTGTGTAGGTTAAGGTTCAGGTCACAACAGTTGGGAGTTATGAGGTAGGATGTGCACTACTCAATGTAGTAATTTTTTTAGACCTGGTGTAAGTGTTTGAGCTTTGCCACATGCATAATAGCACCGCCAGTGCAGTGGTAGCCAAGCAAGTGTTGGAATGCAAAACTATTGTGCAGCAGGGAGTGAAGGCCAGGATGAGCAAGGCAGTAAGGTGAAGGAGGGATTAAAGTAAATGTGATGATTGTGGTGTCATGTACCTTAGTGTGTGTTTCATTGTAAGAGAGTGGTGGTATCCAAGTGCAAGGTTGGTAGTGTGTAGGTGTGAGGCTTACAATCACATCCTATTAGAGTGAGTATCCTACTTAAGTAACTTAGTACTAAGGGTAATATCTAGTTGAGAATTGAGAAAAGTGTACAGGAATATGTGGACTAGGGTAAGTATCATCCACACTTGAGTGTCTGGATATGAATATCAGTTAGTGAATCATGTTGCCTCCATGTGAAGTATCTTGTGCACAGATGAGTATTGAGTGTAAGAGCCCGTGAGGGTTTTGTGTGTGTTATCTGTAGGTTCCAGAAAGTATCTTAACTTGATTGTGTGGTGTAGGAGCAATGGACATTAAGTACAAGAGAGGTTGTGGTGTTGTGCTTTAAGAGTGTGTTTGTGATATTGTATGCACCAATAGGGTGTAAAATGTATCATGTATCAGTGAGTGATTAAGGTGGATGTGTGTATCCTTTAGGATTAACTGTCATATGTAGGTAACTTTGTTATGAGATGAGTGTACCATAGTGTGATAGAGTTTTTAGGAGTGTTGAAGTATGCAAAGGTATGTTTGTGAATTGCAGGAATGGAGTCTATCAAGTGTAAGTGAGGGGGGAGAGGGTACTCATTTATGTGTGGAAATTGGTGTGTTCTTGGCAGTAGGTACCTGTGTGTGTACTGAGTGATATGTAAACAGTTTAGAGGGCAGTAGGTATCATATAAAGGGTCCTAGAATTGTAGCATACAGGAAGGAGAAATTAGTGGATTTGGTGATTTTTAAGAGTGTATTCAGTGAAGGAAGAGTACATGTGTGGGGTATTATGAACTATGTAGATATATGTGTTTATAAGTGTACCAGTTTTGGTGTTGTGTTCAGTTAGTGCACTTCCTAATATAGCAGTGTATTCATGTGACAGACATAAGGGGGAGTGTTAGGTCACAGGTGAAGTACAAGTGTATGCAATGTGTCATTTGGTGAGTGGTGTGAGAAATCAATTGTGTATCAGGAATGCATGTGTACCCAAGTACTTGAAGTTAGTATCCCCAACATTGGGGTGTATCAAGTATTTTAGAGTGTAAGGGTAGTAGGAGTATTGGTCAAGGTATTGGTATTAGGTCAAAATAAAGTTATGATATAGGTAATGGCTAGATACCCAGAGAAATAGAAAAGAAAGTTGAACCAATTCAAGAAAACAAACATGACCATATCTAACACACAAAAATGGTTGAGATAAATGCATTTGGAATAAAGATGGATTTCAAATAATAAAGAAATAAACTTGCTAAAAATTTGTGGATGCAATATGTGTGCTCAAGTACATTACCACACATATATCAGTATATATGGTATAAGTAGAGAATTCTTGAAATCCATAAGAAAACAATCTCATGTATCTTTAATAACAGACCTGAAGAACAACAGAAGAAGCAATGAACCCAAATGAATATTCACCAATCCTAGGGTGCCTTATAATGGTCACTTCCTTGAAGGCTTGTATGTTTTGATCTGCGACTAGAGAATGTTAGTATAAAAGAGAATGTTAGTATAAAAGACAAATACATATTTACTAAAATTAAGAGGTACAGATTTTCAGGTGAAAACATATTCTAAAATTGAGGAAAAAAGTTACCATGTGATATGGGTGCACCAATTTGATTGGATGCTCTGTAAATTATAACTCAGTGACTCCAGTGACCAGGTTATCCATTGTCAAGTTATCAGAAATCTGGTAATATCTTATGATGTGTGATACCTATCATGACTCTAGATAGTGGCCTATCATGACTCTATTTCAGAGAAAAATTACTTAGTTACAAATTATGTAGGAAGTGAAAATAATAGTGAGTAAAATTACTTAGTTACAGATTACAATATCACCAATATAGGTTTAATAGTATTTCAGGCTAGAAAGTGGCCTATCAAAATGATATCTCATAATCAATATCATCAAGAGATGAAGTAAGTTTATCATAAATTCATAGGAATAATCTTCTATCAATATCTTATGATGTATGATACCTATCATGACTTTATTTCAAAGAAATTCATGTTCTACATAACTAAGAATTTATATCTAGAGTTCTTAGTATTTTTTAAAAGTTCAACATTCAATGTGAACTACTCTCTTACTTTTTCTTGTATTTTTTAGAAGTTCCAATTTATATAACTCAATTTTATCTTGCTAATTTCTTGATCCTAAAAATCCTTTGCATATTTCTGTTTTAGAAACTAACACTCTCCAGTACCATCAATTAGTATCATTGGCAAACAACATGAAACATGAATCTAAGGTGACTATATAACAAAAGTAAATAAGAAGGAAATAGGAGAGGGACGTTTGGATGGAGTGAGTCATAGTTCAATATATTGACTTGTTATTAGCAAATATGTAAAACTCATCTTTCAGTTGCTAGCCATAAACTAATACACCATCAAAAGTAAACATGAACCTCACATTCAACTCAGCTAGTATTTATGGTGTGCTCCTCCCTCACGCACATATGAGAAAAACAAACCAAATTTTGCCTTGTGCCGAGCATTCAACTCAACTAATTGCTACAAGAAAAGAAATTAAATCAACCCATAAGATAAGGGCATCGATATTTCATACTAGCATTGATATTTGATAGGTTTGGCAAAGAAAACAAATAGCTGAAACTCTTAGACTCAACTTTTGAGCGACAGCACAAAAATTCCCAGTTAATAGTCTTAAGACGAGTACAAATAATAAAATAAAATCGATGATCTAACATACCTGCATTGCAATTTTCCATTGTGAGCAGTTCACTCTACACACAGATACCCAAATACGAACCCTATTAAATATTATGTAAGCTGCCCAACTTTCATAAATAAAATTGTAAAAATTAAGTGCAAGATTAATATTGATGTGCTTACAGGCTTAGCGCCCAGGTGCTTTAAAGTAGAACCAACAAATAATTCTTCCTCATATGTTTCTCTGTAACTTCTCCAAAGGTAAGATCCTGCCTATATTTACCAATAGACAGGCTTTTAGCTCTCCAAAGGTGGCAAAAAATAGGTAATAACAAGAAGCTTATCAAGTAATTTTGTACCTATCAATTTGTAATTCACGCCATCTGAGCATTTTATTTTTGGAATACTTCTCTGTGGCTAACCTTGAAGCTTGTTTGTCCTCCAAAAATTTAGAATGCTAGTATTTTTATTCTACAATTGGTATGCATATTGATATTTTACTAATGACCACTAAAAATACATTGTAGTTTTACAAAATTTTGAGTGGTCTCACATTTGATATTTAGTATTGGTCCTATATATGAAGATATTGACTCATATAGCAGTATCATAAGTTAAACATGAAGCCATTCGAAGAATATGAACCTATTAAGGTATTAATCAGAAGCAACTTCTACTTACCAAGAATCATGCATGTCATACTTTTAGGAGATGGTACAAAGAGTATTTAAACTAATAGTTGTTGGTCCTTTTCTCAAGATGGAGAGTTCAAAGTAACTGTGATAGAAAGGTAAAGATAAAATGAAGTTACCAAGTAAACATTAATAATCTAACATCTTTAGAAATATCATGTGATGATAAGAAACAACCACAATAGATACTAGCTTTGTACTTATCCAGGAAATCAGAAAGTCTAGGTCTTTCTGATAGAACACAAGATGGGGACTAGTTACTTGAAGCTCATGCAAATAGAATGCATTTGAAATCACCATATTAGTGCTACATATCCAAATGTACTCTCCTATCAGAATAACTATGCTAATATGATCTCCAAGTGTGTCAAAAAAAACTACATATTTTTGTTACCTAAAAATATTATAAATTATGATGTTAAAGTACTACTTAGCATGATTGGAGATGAATGCATCAGCCGAACGCGAGAGCTATATGTCCCATGGATAAAAAAAAATGGTGTCCATATCTATATCGTGTTCGTTCTCGTATCCATATCCATATTCATGCAAGATAAGGGGCTACTATTTTATCTGTTTGTATATCTCGTCTTCTTATTCCCGTAACATAGTTGGAGAGGCATCAATCTTATGTATTTCATTCCATACTATCAAGACTGTCATTACTAGTCTCCATTGTTAAGATGCATCAATAAAAACATATTTTTTATTATTTGTTGTGGAGTTATATTAGCACCAACTTACCATTATTTAATGTACCAAAAATATTGAGTTCATGCATTCATTCATTCATATTTGTTTCAGAAGAAGCAAGGTTGATGCTAATGAATCGATCATGTATCTTGATGGATTCTCTTGTACTCAACCTTGCCAAAGCAAAATTCATCATTTTTTTCCTTATATTGTAATCAGACCAAATAGTTCCAAAAAATGTTTGATTTGATTTATTCAATATTTCAGCATATAACCAAACACAGACTATAAAACCCAATAACAATTTTTCCTTCTAAAATTTAGGAAAAAATATGGATACGCCTATTAAATATAAGCAATCAATAGGTAATTATATTTATAGCAAAAAAATGGTAATTATAAGTGAAACCAACTACTTTATAAATTATTTTTACATAATCCAACCATGAACAAGGGCTAACTAACTACAAGACTCATCAATTTTCTTACAAAAACCATTAATCTGGCTCCTGGAGTATCATGAAAAACATGGACAGACACACAAATCTAAGAAATCAATAGGTAATTAAATGTGAAACCAATTATTATACTTTGCCCATAATTTGCTTCACTGACCATAAACAATTCACCATTTTGCCCATAATTTCCAATGTTAGTGGATTATATAATTGAAAGCTTTTGCAATGGACGTCTTTCACTTCTTAAGTTGTGTAACTAATTGTAGATACATATAATTGAAGAAGTTCTTTCGATATATATAAACAGATCTTCTAGCTCTTTATCATGATTCTTTAGGTGATGTGTAATTTTTTTATATTTGTAAGTTGAGTTCATGAAGCACTAGGGTAATAAATATTGAATAAAATAGTCCACTTCATGGCATTTGATATCATTTCTAGAATAAGAAAGTAGTTAATAAAATTTCAATGATGATAATAATACTTTTAAATTTATTGTTTCACATGTATGCTATTTTTTCTTCTCCTAGAAATGTTTAGATATGCAAACAAATCATTTTATACAATTATAATCACACAACACATCCACCAAACATGGGATGACAACAATACATGCAAATATAACTAATACTAGATCAATTTCAACAAGATAAAGGGCAAAAAACTAATGATGCAATGGAGATAAACAAAATCAAGAATATTTTCAATACGACAAGAGATCTACATATTTATTTGAGAAAAATCCAATACAGAACTAACAGTAAGATAAATAATATAGTTCAAAATTTTCTCGCTACATATAAAACTAACCCGTTACATTTGTAAACAGTGCTCAGGTTATTCTGTATTCAAAAGAAATCCCGCGTTCTTAGGTGTAGTTCCAAAATTCAAATTTTTTGAACTGAAATAACCTCCCACCTATTATTACTGAAACAAGAACTGCTGGTTCTGCTTGAATTTCTAAATAAATCCTTTAATAAATCCCAGGCTTGGCCCAACTAATAAGAAAGTTCTTTACTTCATCACAGTTTCTATTTTCCAGAATTGACTATAGTCTATAATTAACCATTAACAGAAAGTAGAAAGCTAAGGAGGAAGAAAGCCAATACCTAAGTGTCCGACTCTTGTAGACAGAGTTGTGTCATACTTGGACACAAGTTATAGAGAACACAATTCACACAGTCTTTATTTTTGGACATAGAAACGCACACAAATGATTAGGCGTTGATAGATTTAGAAAGAAAATGAATTAAAAGAAAAGAAATTGGCACCTATAAGGCTTGATTGGACTAGCAGACGAGTAAGTAAAATTTTCTCAACGATTGCAGGGAGTAGATCTTCCCGTTGGTCAGGTTCGACGGAAGCGCGGTCGTGGATGAGAACCCCTACTAGTACCTCGATTAGATGTCCCCAACAGAGTAGCACTTGGTCCTTTGCTGCTTCACCACCAGCCAGCAACACTCCCCAAGCCTCCTCAACCCATAATCGCTCCTCCCTCACCTCATCCCCTTCATCATTTCTATCTTTGATCCTCTAACAAAAAAACTAAATTGAAACCCATATGGAAGAAATAATCAACAAGATGCTACATCAAATACAAAAAGTCATAAAAATAATCAACGAAGTGATTGGATCCACACCAGGGAAGATAAAGAAGAACAAAGCCCTAAGTATTAAAAAAATTAAGAAAATCCCTAACCGGTTGAGGATGAGCCCTAACCGAAAGAGGAGAAGCCCTAAAAATTAAGAAAATGACAAATTTTGTGTACAGTAACCTCATCGACCCGTTCTCGCTCCTATCCTCGGCGGACGAGGGCACCGAGTCGCTGAGCTCCAGGCGGAGGAGGACGGTGAGAGAGAGATATGGAGGTTGGGGGTCCTGAAGGACTGACACTGCCGATGTCGTGGATAGGGAGAGCAGGAGGCGGTGGTGGTTCTCAGGGAGGAGATGGAGAGGGAGATGGTCTCTATCAGAGGGGAGGGAGGAGGGGAAGTTGTGAAGCAATAGAGAGGGGGGAAAGGGCTCGGGGGAATAAAAGAAAAAAGTTGTAAATATTTACCAAAATGGAACACAAAATTATATGCGGGAATTTTTCTTCCGTATAATAGATTTTGGTTATGAAACAACTGTCAATAAAAATTAAGATTTTATTAACGGTTTTTTTAAAACCGTCAAGAATAAACTATGTTACCTTAACGGTCATTCTAAAACCGTCAATAATACTCATGAAAAAGGTATTTTTATGACATATAACCAAAACCGTCAAGAAAATATATATTTTTGACGGTTTTGGCTATACGTCAACAAATAGACCGTCAAGAAAGGCTATTTTTCTTGTAGTGATCCCTAGACAACGTAATCCCTGTAGAAAAGATACCTTATTTTATGAATAAAAGGGCTATCTTTGAACTACTCGAAAATTGCATATCTCAACGTACTATATTCCCTGGAGCACGGTCTGGGTTTGCACTTGCATACCCATGTGACTACCACCTATACAGTTAACCGGATTCTCGTTTGCAGAACTCCTACTTCATAGTTCCGATAAGAAAGAAGGGAGACAAACTCATCATCTTTTGCTGAGTAAAAAGTCCCTAATCCTTTATCCCAGAGGAACCAGAGCCACAACTTTATACCGAAAAGATACCATTTCACCGGTACAGTTCTCGAACAAAGCACCTCCTCCAGAAGATGGAATATGATCTGAAATCTGCAAAGGGCTTGAACTATGGAAAGGTCGACGACCACCTCTATTACTGTCGAATCTTGCAGGCAAGTTCGAGGACTATTACCAAAAGACCACACATGGCTTAGGGTACGTCACGCCTCCCACAACCCCCGAAGGCTCGGATGAAGAAGATGAGTTACACTCTCACTCTTCAAAATCTTTCTCCTGGGACTCCAATATCAGTATCGAAGAGATTCTAAAGCAAACTTTGTATGCCAACATGGTGTCAGTTGACCCACATGACGGCTGACAAATTCTAGCCTAAATGGGATGGCCCATTCATCGTGGAGTCTGTATTCTCCAATGGCGCCTACCGGCTCAAAAAATCCAACGACGACTTGCTCATGATGTCCATCAACGACAGGTTCATAAAAAATCACTATGTCTAAGGCTAGGCTTGTACTTATTTCTATCTCTAGCAGGACAACAAAGATGTATAGGGTTCCCACTCCTTGTTCATCCCCTGCGAGTGCCTATGCATGACATTTCTCAACAAGCCATTATCGATATTCTGGATTCCTGGATATGCAATAGATAATGGATTCTCAAAAGCTCCCCAGTGGAGCAATTCTCAGGTCTACCTGCACAGTCCGGCAGGGACCTCTAAAAAACTAGTATTGTTAGATGCTAGCCATGTTCATATCACCTCTGAGTTGTCGGCCTAACAAATCTTCCCAGTGGAGTAACCCTCAGGTCTATCTACATTCTCGGATAGACTACACTCAGCAAACCACTTCTTGGTGAGTTTCTCGGACGCTAGTTCACTTCCATATTACCTCTGAAGTATTGTCCTAACATTTCTCCCCGGCCATGTTTGGCATGTCCAAATTACCTTTGAGCAAACCTCCCAGGTTTGGCTATCGATTATCATGTCCATATTACCTCTGATATCGGTTGTCATCTCAACTTATCACCCATACTTAACACTAAGTACGCCAGCGGTCTTAAGTCTACAAAACCTGCCATATCCATATCACCTCTAACAGGGCTTGTCTCAAACCTATTACTTGTACTCAGGTGCGCAAGAAGTAATGGGTCCACAAAGCCTATCACGTCTATGTTACATCTTATAGGGTTTCGTTTCGAACTTATTACTTGCACTCTCGTGAGCAAGAAGTAATAGTTCCACCAAAGTCTCCTAGTGGGACCTCCTTAAACAGACTAATATTGTACTTCGTCCATATTACCTCTGGTACAATATCCAAAGTCTATAACATACAATGGGACAAATATAAAGAAAAAATTATGAAAAAGGAGGAAGAAAGCAGAGAGATAAAAGTTCTCTCTCTCCCCCCGACTGCCTATTTATATGCTCCAAAACTGCATGAAAGGATCGAGGCAATGAACCAAGCGATTAATGAGATAAACATGATACCTCGATCCGTGTGATCCTCTCTAATATCCTCGAGTCCTGTGTCAGGAGATGGCACAAAATCCCAAGAGATCAGGTCAAAGATAGATAAAATCTTCTCATTAAATGATTTGATAGCCTGTCAGAGACAACTATGTGGTAACATGGCTATGAGGCATGTCACCCTTATGCGGCCAAAAGTGCTCGATCATGCTTCTATTCAATGTATTCCAAACTTTCATTTTGGAAACTTTTAAGGGGGTCTTGTAGAAGCATGAAAAATCATGCAGGCTGCATAAAGGTCATGCCCCCCCATCAAAAATAAAACCAAGCCGTAGAGAACTACTATGTGGCCTGAACAACCAAGTTGCAGAGAAGCCACATGCGGCCTGATCTATCCAAGATTTAGAAGCCACATAGTACACTCTATGCGGCATGAACAACCAAGTCGTAGAGAAGCCACATGGAGCTTGATCAACCAAAGATCTAGATGCCGCATAATATATATTATGCGGCCTAAACAACCATAGAGTAGGGAGACCGCATAAAACCCCTGACACAATATTCAATGACTATCAGACTCTGACACATCACTCGTTATTCTGTACTTCAGGATTCGAGATGACGACTCAGGAAAAGACAGAAAGTTACGTCATGCATTGATGACCTCGACAAATGTGACATGCCACGTGCCCATTTATATGCGGCTATGTTCCCATGTGGCCTCGTCATCATGCGGCAGTGTATCCATCCGACCAAGGCCAAACGAGAATTTGCATGCGGCTATATGCCTATGCGACATCGTCATCATTCAGCTAGAGTGTCCATCCAACTAAGGCCAAACGAGAGCATGCATGCGGCTACAGCGATATGTGGCCAAGGCGTTATGCGGCTATCAACTTGCATAATCTTTCTATTACAACCGAAGATAATTTCTCGCACAATCGGTGCTGACTGCGTGTCCAGCTGACCAAGTTATGCACGCAACAACTCCGAGATCTCTTCAATAATATATCATAACCAAGACTATATGGCAGCCTATTCGTGGCATGCGGCCCAGTTACAATCGTATTCTGTTGAAGGAGCCCCCATGCGACCACCAAATAGAGGCATATGCGTCATCTATAGCCTGTCTGCCTGATGGCTATAAATAACAAGGGTAGTATACCCCACAAAAGGGGCAAGATAAGGGCAACGGGCATAGGAGAGAGAACAAAAAAGTGCTCTCTCTCTATCTATCAGACCATCAATGGAGTAAAAGAGACAATGCAACACTTGATCTCCATATTCTCACCCCAGAATTAAAGAAATTGTCCTTAGATTGTCTGTCTAGGACCTCTTTGTACTTTCTTTAGTTTGTTGTTAAAACAATCTTGATTTAATGGCGAACAAATGCGTTTGCAATAAAGAACGTATTTTGGTTCTTGAGTTTGTAATAAAAAAGAAGTTGTAATGTGATCTTTTATAGTTCTTCAATGGAATCGAGGTATTCAGATGACAAACTTGTTTGCGTGAACTTCTGTATTCTTGATTACAACTTTAACATTAACAAAGGGAAAACTTTTAAGTCCTCCTTGAATATCTTTTTCTGGACTATGTTCCTCCATCTTTTGATCAGCCTCGGGACTAACAACCTCAAAGCAATATTCGAGTAAGATGGAGAACAACCGTGCAAGTCTTCTCGACACAAGTTTTAACAAACTTCAGAAGTTTGATGGTGAGCATTACAAAATCTTGGAAAGGAAGATCAGTTTCAAACTTCAATTTATGAATGTTGATTACGTATTGATAGATCCTTAGCCTACTATCCCGGAGAATGATAATGCTTGAAGGATTGCTGAGGCCACTACTTTTCAACAAAAGTGGAGGAAAGACAACAACCTCTGCAAGCTGTTAATTCTAAATGCCATGAAAGATTCAATGATGGAATCATACAGCAAGACGGTCTATGCCAAGAATATCTTGGAGTCTCTAGAGTAGCACTACCAGTCTGATGAGGGAAGAAACAAAATCTATGTCACATACAAGTTTTACAAGATGTAATTCGAGGATGACAAGACAATGTTGCCTAAAGTCAAGAAATTTCTCAAGTTACACAAAAAAACTCGAGGATGATGGCATGCCCCTAGTAGACAAATCCATTATTTGTGGGGGAGATATTATCACCAAGCTCTCACCTGGATGGAACAATTTTATTTTGGACATGTACCGAAAGAAGATGGAGATCGACCTTGAGCATCTTCTGCACTGGATTTATGTTGAAGATGAGTTTAGGGCTCAACTCAAGGTGGACTCACTGTCCATGAAGATGGCCAAGGCCAACATAGTGCATTCTGGAGACTCCAAGGGGAAGCAAAATACTTCTTATTTCAAAAAGAAGGACTTCAACCATCTGAAGTTGAAGTCAACTTCGTTTAAGCCAAAGTCCAAATCTGATGTGACATGCTTCAACTTTGACTAAAAAGGCTACTACAAGAATGACTACAAATCCCAAACCAACCAGAGTGATCAAGGTGAGCCTAACAAGGTTGCTACTATTATTTAGGTGGTCTCAACTGGTGTCGACATTGACTGGTGGGGTGGAAAATCGTGCATCCTATCATGTTTGCTCAATGTGGGAATTATTCACTACATACAAGCCTATATCTGAGAAAGTTTTGGTGGAGAACAAGGTACAAGCTGAATTATTTGGGATCGGGATGGTGGTATTGAATCTGACTTTAGAAAAGTTGTTGATGCTTCAAGATGTGAAGCACGTACCTGTAATTGCTAATAAACTTATCTTTGGGAGTCTGTTATGTAACACAGGCTTAAGAATGGACATTAACGATGGTCAGATGGTTATGTCCTATAAAGAAACAAACTTCAAAAAATTATTTTGTACCGAAGGGATGTTTAAACTTTAACTTGTAACTCTGACTGAAAATGTTAATACAGTCTCTTTTTCTGGTTATCCTCTTGAGTTGTGGCATAAAAGACTAGGACATGTATATTGTAAAAGAATTAAGAAGATGTATGTACATTGTAAAAGAATTAACAAGATGTCTAGTCTAGTGCTTATCTCCAAATATGGGTTTAAGGAGGTGGATAAGTGTAAGGTCTGTGCACAGACAAAGATCACCAAAAAACTATTCAAACGGATAAACAGAAGCACATATCTTCTAGAGTTGGTGCACTCAGATATCTATGACTTCAACCAATTCTCCACAAAGGTCGAGATAAATTATTTTATTATATTCATCAATGAATTATCAAAGTACATATTCGTCTATCTTTTCAAGTTGAAGGATGAAGCATTCAAAAAGTTTAAGGACTTTAAGGCTGAAGCCGAGTGTTAAACCAAAAAATAACTTAAGAGACTCAGAAGTGATCGGGGCAGAGAGTATCTGTCTCTTGAATTTACATTGTTCTACAAATAACATAGAATTATCAATGAGACTACTGCTCCGTATTCTCCTCAATCAAATAGAGTTACAGAAAGGAAGAATATGACGTTGATATAGATGATGAACTCAATACTATTGAGTGCGGGACCTCCAAACTGCTTTTGGGAAGAAGCTGCACTTACGGTTACTGTCATTCTGAACCGAGTGCCGTTTATAACTTTTGAAGTTATTCCTCACGAACTCTGGTTCAAGGTCAGACCCAAGTTGAAAGATATTCAAGTGTGGGAGTATTTGGCGTATGTGAAGCTTCCGTATTTGAATATTCAAAAGCTGGAAACGATGACTGCAAAGACCATAGTCTTGGGATATGCTAAAAAAGAGTGATGCTCGGAGGTTTCTTGATATTGAATCTAATAATATCATCGAATCTAGTTATACAGAATTCTTTGAAGACAAATTTTCAAGGAACAAGAATATTGTTCTCGTAGGTATCCCGTAGAATAGTATGGGTGCAGAGGAGGCTATCGCTTCTAGTAAAAATGTAATCCAAGAAGAAGTTGTCGTTAAACAGATAATATTTGAACAAAAACTCGCAGAACCGTCGACTAAGCAAGTAATGAGGAAGAAGAACTTTGGAGATAATTTTGTCACCTATCATGTAGAAGAAGATCTGTTTACCTATTGTGAGGCGATGAAAATCAGCAATAATATTTTCTAGAAGGAGATTGTCAACAATTTTGACTCTATAACCTCCAACAACACTTAGGTGTTGGTTGATCTGCCTGAAGGAGCAAAGCCCATCGGATGAAAATGGATCTTCAAGACGAAGATAAAGGCCAATGGAACTGTGACAAGTTCAAGGCAATGCTGGTAGCCAAGGGATTTTCTCATAAGTAGGGGATCGACTACTTTGACACATATGCTCTAGTAGCGCAGATGACAACCATCAGGATATTGATTGCTCTTAGTACAGATCATAAGATAGTGATACATCAGATGCCCGGATGTTAAAAGAATATTCCTAAATGGAGAGTTGACCGAAGAGAATTACATGCAACAACCAAAATAATTTATCGTCAAAGGTCTTGAAGACAAAGTATGCAAGTTAGTAAAATTATTGTACGGTCAGAAGCAAGCTGCCAAGATGTGGCAAAAGAAGTTTGAAAATTTATTAGATCAAACGATTACAGGATCAGCAAGACAGATAAGTATGTTTATACAAAGTTTGCTGGTGAAAGAGGAGTCATAATTTGTCTTTATGTGGAGACGGTATGATAATCTTTGGTACGAATTTAGCATGTGTCACTGAGAAAAAGAAGTTCCTCTCGTCAAAGTTCAGTATGAAAGAATTAGGGGATTTTGATATTTTTATAGGGATACAGATCATCCGGGTAGACACTAGAGTAGCGTTGTCACAATCTTATTATATTAAGAAGATTCTCACACGCTATGGATATCCGGATCTTTCAGGGATCGATATTTCGTGTAGGTTTGACAAGAAGCTGAAGCCTAATCCAAGAGAAAGTGTCAAGCAGTTGGAGTACTCAAGATTCATCAGTAGTTTGATATATGTTAGAACTGCTACTAGGCCTGACATAGCTTTTTCCGTAGGAATGCTGAGTTGGCTTACGAGTAATCCAGATGTTGATCACTAGAAAGATGTGAAGAGAGTAATGAGATATCTCAAAATGACTTAGAAGTATGCAATATACTACAGGGGATATTCGACAGTAATGGAAGGCTTCAGTGAAGCAAGCCGGTGCTTAAAAGTAGAGAGTGAAAGATCCACAAGAGGATACGTCTTATCCATGGGTGGAGTTGCTATATCTTTAAAGTCGAAGAAGTAGACAATGATCTCTCATTACTCCATAGAATCAAAGTTCTATGCACTAGCGGCTACAAAAGATAAAGTATAATGGCTTCGGAAGCTCATTTATAATCTTCCACTGGTTGGTGCACAGATTTTGCTGCTACCGATCTACTACGAAAACCAGGCAACTACAGTAGTGGCATATAATTATCACTTCAGTAGTAAGAAGAAGATTGTGTGGCTTAGGCACAGAGCATTGAATGATCCTATCAAGATTGGATTCATTATTGTGATTGACGTTCGGAGTAGGAGAATCTGGCTAATCCGTTCACAAAAGGCCTCAGGTACCATCTGGTAAAGGACAGAGCAAGAAAAATGGGCTTGAAGATATTTTGATATTATGTCTTTGTAATTCTACCATAAAGTTTTATGCAATTAGTTCAAAGAGAAATCTACTGGGTATCTAACTTTTGGTTCAAAGAAAGATCATTGACTGGGAGAATATCTGGTACAATGGGTAGTCCTTTGAGACATTGAGGGAATACGGACCCAAAACCATTATTTTCTACTATTTTTTCTTTCAATAGAATAAGTTTTGTGGGAGGATGACAATGGACCTTAATGAGTTCTTGGGTATTTTGAATATCCGGCATGCTTTACAGGAAGCATAGGTGGCTCGACACTATAAAGGGGATAGTACCCACCATGCTATAATGACGTAACACTATGATGAGGTAAGAGCCTCGGCCTTGGGCTATATCATAGCGACAATAGTACTACATATAGGTAGGTAGCCTAATGCCGAATATATGGAGAGTAGTAGGATAGTACAATAAAGAGGCTGGTAACCTAATGCTATAATAGAGCGACACCACCAAGAGGTTGCTGACCTTTGCTTTGGGCCATGTTGTAGCGGCGTATCACCGTAAAAGAGCGTAAGACTTCAAGCTGTGTAGTACAACACTACAAAGAACGCTTGTGAGCTCATGCTATAATGGTATGACAGCACCAAGTGTTTACAGACCTCAGCTTTGGGCCATGTCATAGTGGCATAGCACTGCAGGGAAGCGTAAGGCTTTATGTTGGGAAATTTTAAACTCTCTGAAAAGAACTCACCTAAGTGTATGAAAAGAGATGTAGGACATCTCTTGAGGGTAAACTTGTAGACACCAAAGATACATACACCGAGACCAGGTCAGCACAGGGCCTTTAACGTGCGACCAAAGACACAACTGATGACATTGTGTGAGTGGAAAAAATAATAGCTATGGTACAAAATTTAAGGCTTAGTCCATTCTTGTGTCAAACTGTTGTTTGACCGATGCAGGAAGATTCAAGTCGTCAATGACTTCTATCCTAATGTATGATGGACAGTCACTATGGTGAACGCTCATCCCATATTTTGAGATATGTGGGGATTTGTTAGAGTTTTTCTCTTAGGACTAGCAAAGATAGTCCCACAATGGAAAATACTCAAAGTGGATATCTCAATGTAATACCATGTGGGTATTGAGAGATGCACATGGGGTGGTGGCCCAAGTGATTACCATGTGGTATATTTTTCTAGTAGGATTCAGGTTAAACTCCTCAAGAAAACATTTATATTTTTTATCACTCGCTTGGAAAAAAATTTGTAGGAGCTAAGCCCCAAATGATCTTAGCAACTCGAACTCGAACTCGAACTTGGACTCGGACTCAGGCTCAAGGACGCAAAGTAGTGCTTTGATGACGTACTTTGCACTTAGAACATCAGCATCGTTGCTTGGGCGCATTTATTGTGATTGTTTTATGCACCGGTTGCATATGCGGTTGCATTCGCGGGTGCATGCACGAGCGCTGGAGCGGGCTATGCGAGTGTTATGAGCAGTTATGTGCGTTCTATGCGCGGCTATGCCCATATGCGAGTCTACTAGTATGAGCGTATGCGCTAGCTGCGCATATGCATGCATGAAATACTACGCTACTGGCCTAAGCGTGTAGGAGCAGTTGTGCTGTTGTGCGCATATGCGCAGATAGCATTGTTGGTGCATAATACCGCTGATTGCGGATTTTGACAGTTATGGAAAGATTGAGTCAATTATTCAGATCCAATTTTTGTGGGATTTAAATTTAATTAATTCTCATCTTTCTTTAATTAGTTGGTAGCCAGGATTAGGGTTACGGTTTTATCTCAACTCTATAAATACTCTCTTCATGCCTCTATTGCACTACACGAAATATCCCATAAGGCAATAAATTTTTTAACAATGTAACATTTTTCATTGCTAATAAACCTTTTCTGCAACGCTCATTTTTGTTGTCACTAAATATAAATTTTGCCAACAAAATCTTTTTTGTTGCCATAACTTCCTTTCTAAAGACCAAAAAGTAAATAGGCAACACTGACATCATTGCTAAATTATCTACACTAAGATTAACAACGAACTATATCGTTACTATATAATTTTACCTATGGCAACAAAATACAATGTTACTAAATGGTTTATTTTTATTTAGTTTAACACATTTCTCCTCTCTATACTCTTCTTAATTTTCAATCCCTCAACAAAATTCCCTCCTCTCCTCACCAAAATTCTCTCTGAAACCAAAATTCCCTCTAAAATTTTTATGAGAGACTTTTAGGCACCCATTTTAGACTTGCTCTAATACCAAAATCCCCTCTTTATACTCTCCTTAATTCTAGACTCTCTCCTCTCCCCTGCCCCTCATGTCTTAGGCACCTCTCTGATACGCCACCGCAAACCCTAGACAAGTCCCTCGTCTCGGTCTGCACCCTAATCACCACCGCCATTTGGCCCTCCCTAATCACCACCGCCACGGAAGGGGGATCAACACCATCAAGACCTATGTCTTCTGGAATGACTATGAGTTTGCCCCCAATAAAGGTACCACCTACTACTCTCCTCACCTCCTTCCTATCAAGCTACTCTCACTATGACGATGCCAGTCCTATTTTGAGGACCTCTTGGACCTCATCAAGTTTGTCAAGATCTTCTGCATCAATCCCTTCATCGCAATATTTTTTTCTTTTCTTGTTTTAGGAACGCGGGATTGTAATTTGTAAATAATTTTTTTGTGTTGCAGGGGAGTGCCGGTATGGTTGCATGATTTTTCGGGAACCATTTTTTCAACCGATAATGAGTTTGGAAGTTCTTTGGGATCTTTTGGTTTTTTTTGGGTTTGGTTGGATGAATGTGTTGGGTTTGGTGGTTTCAAAGTCATATGCAGAATTTCACGACAAACATAGTGTACATGATGAAGAAGGGGAAGTTCTTTGCTTCGTAGGGAGGCATATCATTCTGGCTCAGGCAAGAAAATATTAGTATTCTATGCTTCATCTGCACTCCATGAAATGGATTTATCCCAACAAGTATATATGATTAGTTTAAGTTGCTCTATCATTTTTCTTGCTTGTTTTTTTGATTGAAAACTTGCAACTGATCTAGAAGTTCAAACAAAGGATAGTGGAATCTCAGTATCAAAATATGCTTTAGCAGAATGTTGTACATTGTTGTATGATTCATAATATTCATTAGTTTTTTCAGACACAAAATTAAAAATTCAAGGTAAGTAGATAACACTAGTGTTATGATTTTTCCACTGGTTATTCATTAATGAACTAGTGATTAATCCTTTAGATTGAGCAATGATTGTCCCATTATGGAACAATGTGTGAATCAAGGATTCTTCGCAACTCCATACATTCATAACCTACTCTTTAAGTACTCTACATATGGGATTGAGAATTAAATCATGTCGCGCATTTGGCAGTTTCTGGACTTAGCAAATTCATTCTCTGTTCAATGGTTATATTGTCTTATTAGCCATATAGTACGGTAATTTAGACAACTGTTTACATTCTTCAAACAGTTCCTTCTACCACTTATAAGTTTTTCAATCTTGTATAATAACCTATGTTGTTAGTATGTTATGATGCACGATACGTATCTTACGATACGATAAGATATGTTATACCATTTTGTTATGTATTAGTTGATCTAATACAATACATATGGGGTGATAATTAGTATTGATTTTTTTACTCAAGTGATGTAATGTATATTTAAGAATCTAAATTCTTAAACTATATAGATCTGCAAAGATAAAATAAAAAATTATAATGAAAAATTACATTAAATATTGTTCCTATATGGATTTTAAAATATAAATGTAAACTCCTATATTTATTTCATTATACGATACATGATATGATATATGATACACGATACAATATGCAAGAAAATTGATGTACTATAATGTATTGGGAGTTGACAACCTACATAGTAATTAAGAATTTAGCCCTTATACCTTTAAAGTAGCTATTGGGTATCCTAAACTTGTCATAGAGATGTAAGTATACTATTATAACATTTTATTGACAAAGTTTAAATTGCTTTTGTTTAATTTTTCAATGGCATGCTAATCATGTCCATTAAGCTGGCTGTTGGTCTTTGACTGGTTATAATATGGCCCTTTCAAGCATAAAACATGGTATAGAAGCATGGAAAATCTCTACCATGCGCCAACAGTAATCAAAGGCCATGCGCCGCAGTAATTAAGCCCCCGACGCCATAATGATTCAGTGTCATGCGCCGATCGTTTTATAACTATTGTTACCATGTGCCATCACTGCCATGCGCCACTAAGTAACTAGTGTTCTCATGCGCCAGCAGTGCCATATGCCACTAAATAACTAGTGTTCGCATGCGCCAACAGTGCCATGCGCCATTACTCTATCAAGCATCCCCATGTGCCAAGCGGAAGGACACTTCACAGACGCATTATTGCAGTTCCTTCCGTTATCTCCTCTATGCTTTTATTCAAAGTATTCTGAACATAAGAAACTTACAAAGTTTAGAAACTTTGAAGGAGATCTTGTAGAAGCATACAAATCATGCAGAGGAGCCACATAGATCCTATGCGACCTGAACAGCCAAAGAGGAAGCCACATAGCAAAATTTATGCGGCCTGAACAACCACGAAGTAAGGAGCCACATGAGATTTTCGGACAAAACAACTAATTTCTAACACGCCACCCGCCTCCCAGGGCACTTCAAGAATCGTAAGAGAAGCAATGGCTCATAAAAAGACGAAAAGACACATCAATACACTAATGACTTCGTCAGATGTATCATGCCATATGTCCCCTCATATACGGCTACGGCCCTATGAGGCCTTGTCATCATGTGGCCGAAGTGTCCATTCGACCAAGGCCGGACGAGAGTTTGCATGCGGCCACAATATCATGCGGCTAAATTGTCCATAAGACCAAGCCTAAAGGAGAGCACATATGCGGCCAAGATGTTATGCGAATTTTAGCTTGCAAGATCTATCCGTTGCAACCAAAAAGATCTTCACATAGTTAGTGCTGATTACGTGTCCAGCTGACTGAGTCACACATACGAGGGAGTTAAAAACAATCCTGAGATATTATCAAATAGCAGATCCCAACCGAAGTCGTATGGCAACCGACACATAGTATATGTCTACAGTTGCAACTGTATTCTATTGAAGGAGCCCTCTGCGGCCACCAAACAGAAGCATATATGGCACCTATAGTCCATCACCATATGGCTATAAATAGTAGAAACATGGACATTCCAAAAGGGCTACCTTTTTTACTTCAGAGACTATACCCCTCCAGGCGAGATACGTACGTCCACACGAGCTCAAGAGAGAGAAAAGAGAAGAGAGCATCCTCATTTCCTTGTCGGACCATCAGCGGAGTAAAGGATTCGCTGAAGTACTCGATTTCCATCGTCACATTTCCCAAATCAAACAATATTGTACTTAGATTTTATGTCTGGGATTTTTTTGTACTTTTTTGTTTGTTGTTGAAGAAAACTTTCCAAACTTACTTTAATGGCGAACAAGGTGACGACTCTACTAGGGACATCCTTCTCCTCTGATGAGAAGGTCGTGACGCAGTCCAACGCGTTGAACTGGGTTTGACCCATAGAATACTGGTTGTATGCTTCGACCAGCAAGCCTTTGAGTAATGCTCTCTTAGGGCTACGCTTCACCGAGGCTGACAAAGCCTAAGAAGACCCGCAGGACATGGGTAGCAAAGGTCGGGTTGCCTCACCCAAATGTGGAGCATGCGCTCTCCATCTTTATCACTGCCGCATGGAACATACATCATGCGCCCACACGAGCTCACCCCACTCATGCAGCAGCCTCTTTTGACAAGAAAAGTGTTCAGCACTTTAGCTCTGATAGAGATAAATACTTCGATGCCAGGAGTTCAAGCGCTAAGACACTTTCCCTGCACCCACGTCAAAGGCCGTATAGGGAGGACTATGCGGCACCGGCAGACAACGACAAGCAGATGGCTGCATGCGGCCAGGACAGTACCAAAATTTTTGTCTTCGACCGAATCTCATGTAGTGCTGACTCCATGCGCCATACTGAGAAAGGGAAAGATATAAACTTGGACTCTTCATACCAGGCACCAAAGCGAGCTTGGACGAAGAAGTCTAGGTCAATGCGAGCTCTCCAAGCTCAAGAATTTCTTATTCGATCGACCATCAACAGATGCCCTAACTCTAATACGTGTCCCTGAAGAAAAGTTATACAAGATCGACCCATGCATCATGTCCACAGTGGCAATTAGACAGGGTCATTCTAAAGAGTCTTCCATTAGCAACCTGGGAAAGTTCTTGTACGAACCCCCGGTTAGGAATCAAAGTCAACACCTATGCACCCTTACGCTCGGTCTACCTGGGCTCATAAGAAGGGTGCAAAGTTGAATCAGCCCTCGCTTGACTTGCGCAACGTGATAAATCATAAGTGCAAAGCGAGGGAATCAACTATGGCATATAAAGTGTCCTCCCCAGATTATCACTATGCTTGAATTATCATCAACTGCTACTGTAACAAAGTAGCAGTACCTATAAACATGTAGTCGTCATTCCAGCGGCTTTAACCAAAGGCACCCACCCAGCTGCAAACCGGAGAACAGGTGCAAGCACCAGAGGAAGAGGAGCTGCCCTTCACCTCATGTTATTCTTCTCAGAATGCCCCCTCCATGAGAGGAGGTCGAAAGTCCAGCACCTCTAGTCTATCGCTCTTGGTCAGCGGGTCAAGAAGACCGGTCCAAAGAGAACATATAGCAGAACCCGCAAAAGGTATTTTCTTGGGCATCCGCTTAAAGAAGAATTTGTCAATCACTGGGTAGTTCTTCCTCAGGACCTCAGATAGCTACGCAAGCTGGAGGTTGTAATCCCCCGGACCTTTATGACAATCCGGTGTTCTAAGAAGACGATGATTCTATATGTATCCTAACTTGTCTTAAATCAATCGCATAAAGCCGCAACATATCTTCAAGTATATGATTCACCCTTTCCATCTGACCATCAGTATGAGGATAGTATGCAACACTAGAACTTATCCCCAATTAAGAGTATACACTAGTCCAGAAATACAATAAAATTTTCTGTCTCAATTTGAAACTATTGAGACTTGCACTTGATGCAGTAGAATAATCTCGTAAATATAAAATCTAAGCTAATCGATCAATGATCCATATAACTTTGATCGTGATAAAATGAGCTAACCTGGTCAATATATAAATAATGACCCAAAATGCATCATTCCCTCATAGCATCTTCTGAAAGCCTAAAATAAAATATATTGTGATGTTGTCCCACTTCCACTATGGAATGGCAAGGTTCTGTATCTCCCTGTACGGCCTCTGATGCTCTGCTTTTACTTCTTGACAGGCCATACACTGTGACACAAAGAGGGCCACATTCTTTTTTATATTTTGCCACCAAAAGATTGTGCGAAAATTCTTACACATCTTGGTGCTTCTCGGATGTAAAAAATACTTCACATAGTATGCCTCCGTCAATATTTCTTTCATGAGCTCTGCATCATTAGGAACGCACAATCTCCCCTTCATGTGCAATGTTCCACTCTCGTCTTCTGTAAAGTCTGTTGCCTTCCTTATTGAAATTAGCTCAGGCATCTTCTTAAGGAATAGGTCATCCTTCTGCTCAGGCTTTAACTTTTCTCGCAAACTCGACTAAAGTTAAAGTTGAGCCAGTTTTGCCCCTTGGGTTTGAACTCAAAACTTGATACCCATCTCATCTAAATCTTGAAGAACTCTGCCAACTATAACAGTGATCCCATAAACTTTTGACTCAAAGCATATTCTACAATATTTCCTTTGTATGGCGTATATGTAATCACTAAATCGTTATCCTCAATAAGTTCCAACCAATGCCTTTTTTCGTAAGTTTAATTCCTTTTGAGTGAATGTATATTTGAGACTCTTCTAATTCGTGAAGATTTTACAAGTCACGCCATAGAGCTATTATCGCCATAATTTTAATGCACACATAATTGTTGTCAATTCCAAATCATATGTGGGATAGTTCTTCTCATGCTGCTTCAACTGTCTTGAGGCATAAGATATCACCTTTTCCTTCTATATTAGGACATACCCCAATCTGTTCTCATGCATCACTAAAGATCTGAAATCCCTCTGCCACTTTCGAAAGTACAAGGATTTTAGCTGAAATGAGCCGCTGCTTTAACTCTTGGAAACTAGTTTCACAGTCGTCGGTCCATATGAATGCGACTCCCTTCTGGGTGAGGCGAGTCAGAGGCGATGACAACTTCAAAAAATAATTTATAAATCTCTAGTAGTAGAACCCCAAACCAAGAAAGCTTTGAATCTTACTGGTCGATGTATGCTTCTTCTAATCTACAACCGCTTAGATCTTCTTTTGGTCAACAACGACGCCTTTTGTCGAGATAACATGCCCAAGGAACGACACGCTACTCATCCAGAATTCATACTTGCTCAACTTCGCATACAACGAGTGCTCACATAAGGTCTGTAACACGACCCGCAAGTGTTCCATATGCTCTTTCCTATTCTTTGAGTATATAAGGATATCGTCGATGAATATGACCATGAACTTGTCCAAGAAGGGTCAAAAAAATTGGTTCATCATATCCATGAATGCAGCTATAGTGTTCGTCAAACCGAATGGCATAATAAAAAAATTCATAATCAATGTTTGCATCTAGTATGGAATGCTGACTTCGTCATATCTTCAGGCTTAATCTTCACATGATGATAGCCTGAGTGAAGATCAATTTTCAAAAATATTTTTTTATTCCAGAAGTTGATCAAACAGGTCATCTATCCTTGATAACGAATACTTGTTCCTCACTGTGGCTTTGTTTAATTCTCGATAGTCAATGCACAGATGCATTGATCCATCTTTTTTTTTCACAAACAGCATTGGCGCTTCCCATAGAGAAATATTAGGATGAATGTATCCTCGATCCAGCAATTCTAGCAACTGGATCTCTAGTTCATTTAACTCTACTGGCACCATTATGTACGGTGCCTTCAATATCGATTGAATATCCAAAAAGGAGCCGATGGTGAATTTGATCTCTTGATCTGGTGACATTCTGGATATCTCACCTAGAAACACATTGGAGAATTCTACCACAAATTCAATCTGAACTGCGTCTCCATCTTTTTTCGAGTGTCTCTAATAGAAGACAATTACCCTTCGTATCCAAAATACAATATGCATCTCATCGTTAGTGCCGATACCACCATTGTTGTCTTCGACATCGTGCCACATGAATAGGAGAAGTTTGTTTTGCTAGGCATATGAAACACAACTCTCTTCTCTGTGCAGTCGATCATCGCATGACACATACCAAGCTAATTCATTCGCAGAATAATATCATATTCTTGATGTCTAGAACTATAACATCCAAGGACAAAAAATTTTCTCCAATGTAGATGTATCCATCCCTAAAAATTAAGCTAGCAGACAAATCCACTCCTGATAGAGTTCTAATACAAAGATTTATATCTAACAGTTACATAGAAAATCTAGCTACTCTCCTCCACAAGTTCAACAGATATAAAACTTCGTGTAGTACCTAAATCAAATAATAATATAGCAGGTATATCTTTGTATAGTAATATACCTGTCACGACAGTGGTGGAAGCAAAAGTATCTTTATGAGTCAATGCATAAATTCTCCCTCGCACTCTAGGACACTGATTATATTTGTTCGTTGGTGTGGCATTTGGGGATCATGGTGCCTGCCCCCTATTCTAATTTAAAAAGTTTTTTGTAAGTTTTTGGTTCCTTATTCCCTCTTGACATCCACTAGCCTTGTGGCTAATGTGACTATACTTAAAGCATTCTCCTCGGCACTCAGCTAACTTGTGCCCATACTTGCCACATTTATAACATTATACTCCTGGATTATGACCCATATGCTCAACCATATTATGACGCTTTGGCACTATAGATCCTCCTGTATCATGAGGATGCTTGTTAAAGGTGTTATGGATGATATTTTCTTGCTTCTGTGAGCTCCGGCCAAATAGTCGTTCAGTGGCTTTATAAGACACCCTGCAGGTTTGACATATTTGATTCATGACATCCCTATGCATCTCGTCATTCAGACTCCATTGAAAATGTTGACACCAAGCATTTTTGTCTGGCAGAAAGGCTCCGACAAACTTCACAAGCTTTGCAAAAGGTGAGTCATAGTCGTCCCTTGATATGTTTCTTGCTTAAGAATGACAAACTCATCTTCCTTTTGTTGATGCACTGCCCTGGGCATATACTGCTCCAAAAATCCTTCCTTAAACATCTTCCAAAAAAAATTGGAGTTGACATTAGCGTCATAGACTTCCTATTTTTTAGCTTCCCACCAATCATGAGCCCTCAGACGTAGCTACACATATACTCATGCTACTTCTTAGACCCCTTGATGTCGATGAGGTCGAACAATCCCTCGATGGTAGCTATTCATCCCATTATCTCATCTGGCTCGGCCCTGCCATTGAATTCTAGTGGGTTCATCATCTTGAACTCACTCGCCTTGAAAGAAGACTTTTTGGCCATCGGCTAAACTTCTTCTTCCGCCAAAATTTCCTTGGTCGTGACCATTGTAGTCATGTTATTGGTGGTCACCAAAGATGTAACAATTTGAGTCAAGGTATCCATCTGCTTCTACTGTGCATTGAATTGGGCATGGATATGCGCCTGAAGCTATTGCTATTGGGATGCTTCTTGTTTATGTTGAACCTCCATTAAACACAACATTATTTCCATTGGATTGATTGGAACTTATTCTCCGGAACTACTTCAACTGCTCGGAGTACTAGAAGTATTCGTCTTAGCTATCGCTACAAAAGAGAGTAAACATGTTAGTATTTGCAAAATATTTATGAATGGGACTATTATTTCGTGCAGTATACATCAAAAAGAATTCAACCAGAAATTATATCAAAACTTTATGAAAATATTTTTAAAATTCAAGATAGTGAACCATGCTCTGATACCATTTGTTATGCCCCAATTCTGCCGAACCGCTAAGTCTCCACCGGACGTGATGTCATACAAGTCTAAATTGCAGTTGTACAAGGCAAAAAAGTGCATTTTGATAATTCTTTTAACACAAGTTTAAATCACATTGCAACAGAAAATTGAACACACAGATAGGAAGAAAATATATTTTCATTAATAACTTGCAACGGAATACATTGATTGAATATATTTGATATGTCATCTCGGCTACATTCGTGAAATAATAAAAAGACTAACAAGCTTCCATAAAACAATATGTGTCGTCCCATATATTACGCCCCAGTATACATTGAAACCCAACCGGATTCAAAATACTTCAAAATATGAAGAGCTTTAAGTTGCCTATCCGAAACTTCAGCTTGATTTGTGCACCCTTGAGGTTCCCGACACCTGGTATTTTTGTGATAATCAATGTGTGATTAATCTCGAGAAGATTTTGATATACCACAATTGGAAAAAAAAAACATCAGCATGATGTATTACAAGATATTGGAGTGGTACAATAAGGAGCGATACTTCAAGGTTTGATACTAAGTTAAACTTCGAGAACATGTTAATGAAAGTGATCCCTATGGAGAAGTTCAAGTCCTCTTTGACTTCCATTCAGATACTTTGATTGGAGAAAGATTCCCTGCCGCAATAGGAGGATCACAACAGTTTTGTAGTTCTGGACAAAAATCATGTCAGAGGCATTTTTTGATTGTGGGTAAAGACTGTGTTTGTAGTCGTATTCAGTTATGGGGAAGACTGTATCGATAGCTTGTTTCATAGTTCTAACTAAAGATCTTGTTTGTGGGGAGAAAATCAAAGTGGGAGCTAAAGTTAAAGAAGCGTGGATTATCGACAATATTCTCACTAGTTGGCTAGTTGAATGACAAGTCAAGATGGAGATTGACTTATATAGCTCGTGTTCAAATTTGGAGTTCCACGGACATCGCCCAATGACCAAAGAATTTCGTGAAGAGTCAAAGAAGCATACTATGGGATCAAAAGAGGCAAGAGTAGCAGGGTAGCACTATCGAGGTTATACTTGTGAAGCGATTTTTATTCCAGCAAGTTTGGACACAAAATTTGCCTCATTAAGCATATCAGGCATAGTTTAGATCTAAAGAATTTATTTCAATGATCCAGTTGCTATTGTCTTTAGGGATTTTGAGGAGATCATTTATAAGATTCTCGACATATCGTAATTTTAGTGGGTTTGAAATTTTAAAGGGGTTTGCAAAAGAAAGTCCTTGGAGGCCATTAAAAAAAATCTAGAGATAGATGTTGAAGGAGAGCTAGTTTGAAATCTCGTAAGGAGAGGATTCAATCCACATTATGATTTGTATGTGTAATTCTTGTAAAAAATATTCTCTTGATTCAATTATTTCTTCCTTGTCCCATAGACCTCGTAAGATAAGGATTGTCTAGATGGAGATATGAAATAAGAGGAGATGTGAGAGGGTAAAATCTATAAGTCGGTGGATCCGAGTCGTCGCCACTTAACGACACGTCTTGCCTGCACCACAACTCTCTCTCTCTCTCTCTCTCTCTCTCTCTCTCATATCCCAAATTTATTACAAATATAAATAACCTTTTGTTGTTATTGTCATTCGTGGTGCAAAGGTTTGATAGAGAAAGAGAGAAGAGAAAAGGGTAGGAGTAAAAAAAAAAAATTGGAGAGAAACAAAAATATGATAAGGAAATGAAAGATACCATACAACCACTCTTAGTTCTCTCTGTCCACTCTTAGAAGAAGATAGAGGAGGAGCTATAGGAAGAAGAAGGCCAGGGAGAAAGAGGTCTTGGGTTTGTATTTTTCCGTTCTTCCTTTTCTTGTTTTCTTCTTCTTCTTCTTCTTCTTCTTCTCTCTCTCTCTCTCTCTCTCTCTCTCTCTCTCTCTCTCAACTTGTTTTTGAGTGCTACTGTTTGTTTGGATCGATTTCCACATCCCTTTGTTCTTTTGCCAATCTAGAAAGAGTCCTCAGGTGGTAGCTAAAGTGAATTTGGAGCTTTTGGTATAGATCAGCAGTACTCATGTATTAGGATTACTTGGTCTTTTTCTCCCCCATCTCTCCTCTCCTCTCCCCTCCCCTCCCCTCCTCTCCATCTTTGTTCTTTGTTTCTTGTCTTGAGTAGATTCATATAGCTAACTAAATACATAGAACAAAAGAGAGGTAGGAAAAGAAAAAAGTCATCGTGTCCCATGTATGTCATGTTGGATAGTGAGAATTGGAGCCTAGTTCCGACCGGTTAGTGAGTGACCGATAGACAAGAAATCTAGTTGCAGGCTATAGATCGAGAAGAACATCAGCATCAAGAGTGGGATAGTACTAGCGAGAAAGATTGTTGATTTATTTTTGTTTGCCAAAGGATCGATCGATGGCAGCGGCTTCATCTGCTCTCTTCTTTGGCATGAGGGAGGAAGACCACAACCAGCTGATGTTGAAGCAGCAGCAGCAGCAGCAGCAGCAGCAGCAACAGTCTAATTCGACGTCGACCATAGCTCCATCTTCTTCCACCGCTCCACCACCTCAGTCCGCAGCACCTGCCAAGAAGAAGAGGAACCTCCCAGGAACTCCAAGTAAATATTAATTCTAGCTAACTAGCTAGCTTCAATTATTTATTTTTCCAAGACGAAATCTTTGCTAGAGCTAAGCCATCATCATCTTCTTCCATTATGTTCATGAATTAGGATTCCAAATTTTGCATTTGCAATCATCTTTCTTCAATTATTTAGTTTTATGAGGACGAGATCCTTAAAATAGAAGAAAAATGATTCAGACAGCTGACCCAAAAAAAAACTTTGTGCTAACTAAAGCCCTCATCCATCGTCTTCCATTAAGTTGATGAATTAGGATTCCAATTTTGTTTTCCCCTAATACTCCAGATCCGGATGCGGAGGTGATTGCGCTGTCGCCGAAGACGCTGATGGCGACGAACCGGTTCATCTGCGAGGTGTGCAACAAGGGGTTCCAGCGGGAGCAGAACCTGCAGCTGCACCGGCGCGGGCACAACCTCCCGTGGAAGCTGAAGCAGAAGAGCACCAAGGAGGTGCGGCGCAAGGTGTACCTCTGCCCCGAGCCGAGCTGCGTCCACCACGAGCCCTCCCGGGCCCTCGGCGACCTCACCGGGATCAAGAAGCACTTCTGCCGCAAGCACGGGGAGAAGAAGTGGAAGTGCGACAAGTGCTCGAAGCGGTACGCCGTCAAGTCGGACTGGAAGGCGCATTCCAAGACCTGCGGCACCAGGGAGTACAGATGCGACTGCGGCACACTCTTCTCTAGGTATCCTTCAATTATTGGATAATCATTCATTCTTTTCTTTTCTTTTCTTTTCTTTTCTTTCATTCATTATAGCTAGATCTTCATGAATTTCCGTGAGTCATTGCCAAAATATATCTTTTTTTATTTTCTTTTCCTTCTTTTAGGGTTAGGGTTAGGGTTTTTCTGACTGGTGGCTGCCATTGTCACGGAATTTTCTTGTTACAAAGGCCCTCATCTTTCTCATTGGAACCTACACTTACTTTCTTCTCTAAATATACTCTCTCTCTGTCTCTCTCTCTCTCTCTCTCTCTCTCTCTCTCTCTCTCTATATATATATATATATAGAGAGAGAGAGAGAGAGAGAGAGAGATTAGCTTGATTCATTCACGTGTAGCCATGTAAACAAGAGTCTCTCTCTCTCTCTCTCTCTCTCCATCCAAAGTGTAGCAAATTTCATCTAATGGGGTGGGGGGTTACATAAAATGTGGTTGATATGAATAGTTGGCATTCAAGGTTTTGTCATAATTTCTGAGCATTCGGTGATTCCTTTCATGGTTGTAGCAAGAATTCTCTGGTGGCATTAATTCAAGTGCCAGTACTAGAATTGGGCTTCTCTTGAATGGGACTGAGAGCCGTTTCTTCAAATTAATGGAGGGATTTATTTATTTCCCTGACTCCCTCTCACTTCCTTGCTACTTCTTTGGGAAGTGGGCTACTTGTTTATGAGTTTGTATTTCCCTCCTTCCTTTTGGTGCAATATGGGGGGCACATAAATACATTCCTTGGAATTTTCTCCCCTCGGTAGCTATAATAAATTGGGTTGTCCTTGTTCAAGTGTGATATTCAGAAAATTTGGTGAGTTTTCAACTTGCTAACAAACAATATTGTAGTGGTCCCTTGTCATGTTTACACTTCCATTGCCATGCTAGCCTAGAGATTGTTGCAAAAGATTATCATATGATCACATGATTCTTTTGTTACTACACATCCCTTATAGTAAAACGTGATTAATTATCCAACTCTGAATTCGAGAATACTTAATTACTTGTTCACTTAGCAATAGAAATTTTATATCAAACATAACACACTTACACATTATTGCAAATAGAAAATGTTTTAACTAATTTTGAAGTTCACATGTTCTTCCCATGAATTCATTTCTTACAAGATTGATAAGGGTTAAGTAGGGTTTGGGTTACAGAAACATCCAAATATTAGTATTTGGATCCTGAAGATGTCCAGCTTAGAATATGTGTCCTGAGATGACGGGATGATCCATGTTGACCATCCAAAATATGTTAATAAATAAATTGAATCAAAACTCAAGAAAGGCTAGAATATTTCTGGGACCGTAGGATTTTGATCCTGAGACAACGGATTGACCCACGTTGGCCATCCAAAATATATTAATAAATAAATTGAATCAGAACTCAATAACAGCTAGAATATTTCTGGGGCCTAAGTCTATTTAATCATAAAATATTTATCAACATATTTGGAGTGAGCAAACAGTACGGGTCAACCGTTATCTCAGGACCGAAATTCTAAGATGGACATTTTTATGACCCCGATGCAATTTCTCCTCGTGTTTATGGAACCCAAATTCTAATTAACCCGGTTGATAAATTATGATTTCACTAACTATGAAACATTTTACATACTTAGCTTCATAGTTTGTATATTACATCTCCATCAGCATGCTCCCCATCAAAAGTGTATTCAATATATTGAGGAAAATGTCGCCTAACTCCAACTTTTAGTAGATTGCTCACATTACGTAAATACATTCTGTTCACAATACTTGTATATATATTTGACTATATAATTTGTGTACTCAAACTCCTAGCTAGTCTCATGTATACCATCTAGACAGAGTTGTATATACATTCGCTTATGATTTGGTGCAGGCGTGATAGCTTCATCACTCACCGGGCCTTCTGTGATGCACTTGCTCAGGAGAGCGCGAGGCTGCCGACGAGCCTCACCAGTCTCGGCAGCCACCTGTATGGTCATGGTAGCAGCATGGGCTTGGGACTGTCTCAAATGCATAATAATTCACAAATGTCCTCCTCCTCCTCCCCCCTTCACCACCCTTCCGCCGACCTCCTTCGGCTCGGCGCCACGGGAGGAGGAGCCCAATTCGACCACCTCCTCTCCCCGCCGAGCTCCTCCTTCCGCGCACCTAATCCTTCGGCATTCTACCAGCTGGGAGGGGGAGGGGGAGGGGGAGGGTCGAACCAGCTGCAGGAGTTGGGCAACGAGGTCGAGACGCTCCCGACGAAGGGGTTCGGAAGTGCAGGGCTGATGCAGCTCCCTCAAGAGCTCCAAACCAATGCGAACGCGTTCAACCTCAGCTTCTTCTCGAACGGCGGCAGCAGCGCGAGCAGCAGCAACAACAACAGTAGCCAAAGCTCCCACATACTGATTCCTGAGCAGTTCAGCAATGGCAGCGGAAACTTCTCCGGGAGCCTGATGAATGACCTCTACGGAAGCAGCTCGATGCCGCAGATGTCCGCGACCGCGCTCCTCCAGAAGGCCGCTCAGATGGGCGCGACCACCAGCGGCAGCTCCTCCTCCTCGCTGCTGCTGAGAGGATTCGGGAGCTCTTCGAGCACTAACGGAGCCAGAACGCAGGTGGAGAACGAAGCGCACATCCACGACCTAATGAACTCGCTAGCCAACGGCAATGCGGGCATGTTCGGGTCAGGCCAGGAACTGCAGGAGAACCACCGCTTCCGAGGGTTCAATGCCGCCGCCGCCGCCGGCATCGGAGGAGGATCCGATGGCTTGACGAGAGACTTCCTCGGAGTAGGAAGCATGCTGAGGCCGGGGATGGGAGGAGAGCAGCTGCAGCTGCACCACCACCACATCAGCATCGGCATAGGCTCCTCGGGATCACAACTGATGGGCAAGTCGCCTTCCGCTGGACGATCTTCCACTGCTGGGACTACTCTGCATTGAGTGAGAGAATCCATGGGAAGAAGAAGAAGAAGAGCTCGGCTCGTCAGTAGGTATGTAAGTAACTCGACTTGGTGAGCTTAGCAAAGCACTTGGGAGTTACAAAGTTATCTTTACTGTTTAATTAGCTATGTTGTTGTTTGTTTGTAGGTGTCAGCAGTATAGTACTGTTAATTTATGTGAACATCAGAGAGACTAATAATCTCTTTCTTTCTTTCTTTCTCCCCGCTACTCTTCTCCTCTATATATACTATATATACTAGTAAATTAGAGAGAGCTAATCTCTCTCTCTCTCTCTCTAAATATTTGTTTATTTTCCTCTCTCTCTTTTTTCTTCTTTTTCTTTTTTATTTGCTTCTCCTTCTACTATTGTCTTTGTCTTAGCTTTAGAATGGAGAATGGTTAATTAGGGCTATTATCTTTCCAAACATTTTACGTTAACTATTCCTATATTTCATACTTATTATACTAATCACTTTTATTTTGAAACTAATTACACAAATTATTCCTATGTTTTTTATTTTATATAAAGAGTTATAACACTAACCACCTCTATGTTTTTTTTATTTTCTATAAAAAGAGGAGTAGTCCGTGTAGTTGGTTTCAAAATAGGTATTATAGTTCCTGTAATACCCATGAAAGGTAGGGGGGTTAATGAATGTATTTCTTTCTTTCTTTCTTTCTTTCCTATTCCCTTAATTTGCATACCATTGTTATGAGCGCAAGTGGCTTAATCATGATAGATTTTTGTAAAATTTACTTAAACACTTGTTAATCTTGGTTGTGCCTGTAATATTATGTTAAAGTCCACGGCACTGCAACCCAAAATCAGTGGCAAAGATTTTCACGTGATATTAAAGCAACCCATGTTCACACAATTGTGCTATTTTAATTAAATCTTAGAGAAAATTATATTGTTGTGTGAATCCAAATGTAGGTACTTAACCTAGGGAGTATTTTGAATGATATAGATATACAACTTTCAATTCTCATCACAACTCTAAAATTTTGGTACAGTACTGACAATCCCCTCCCTCCTTATAAATATACAACTCTCAATCCTCACCACAACTATAAAATTTTGGTCACCACCACCACCACCAAACTTTAGTAACCTTTATGACTGATGATAACATTATGGTAATATCAAAAGCCAAAAACGAAACTAAATCGCATAATGGCCAAATATTATTAAAATCGAATTACAAAAAATGATAAGATACTATCGTGTGTCATTATACTATTAGGATTCGTTTGGTTCGCGGAAAGAAAAAAAAAGTAAATCAATTCCTTACCCTTTTCTTTCCTTTGGAAAATTAGAATTCCTATTGATTTTTCTTTCCGGTGCTTGGAAATGTCAAGAAAATTGGAAGAAAAAGTGAATACTTAAAGATGGAAAAATGATTCCTTAGTTGGAAGGAAGAAACCATTTTCCTCCCTAAATTACTTTTCATTAGGAATCAAGTTTCTTTCCTCCTCAGTTACTTTGGCTCCCAAATATTGAAAAGTAATCGCTTTCCTTTTCCAACCCCATGATTCAGCGAACCAAACGAGACCTTAGACATATTTACCATTCACCACTGCCTCCCACTGAATAATTTCTACTTTTACAAATAAAATTGTATTCCTATTTTTCTATGTTTTTAGTTACTTTTTCATATTAAAAATAGTCCCCTTTAATTAAGACTCCTGGGTCAAAGGGATTCTAGTCATCTCCTCTAGTAGAGAGAACTCTGTAGTCTATGATCCTTGAATTTATCGTGAGTAATCCTCGTGTATATAGTCTCCTAGTAGGTAGTTGTCTTGTATATATGGTTAATAAAAGAAGACCCTTTTCTTCTGTCTAAATTCCCTTTGCTACGTGTACATCTAATATATTATTTGGTTGAGTTGTTCTGATGAAATTAGTGTGCATGGGTGCACTTATGTTTATTTATGGTGGATATTGAGAAAAATAAGAGAGGGAGAGAGAGTGAGAGAGAGGTACAAATTAGGTCATATCTTTATGTCATCACCATTTCAAACCCAAAGAATGTTTACTCTCCAACCATACCAACCCCCTTCCACTTTCTTAATTCCTTTTCTTCACTGTGATGTTCTTTTGTCATATCCATGGCAGCAAGTTAGAAGCTTTCTCTTTGGTGAACGTATGCTTGATTGAATTAGCAAGCTTGCCGACGTCTTGGTCCTTGGAACTCTTTCTAAAACCATTCCCTCGATATTTTTGTCATCGTGTTCCCTTCACTCTCTCTCTCTCTCTCTCTCTCTCTCTCTCTCCACATGATTAACAATACGAAGAACATGACATCCAGCTATAGTTCACGTGGAAAACAGTATAAAGTTAGAGTATATATATATATATATATATATATATATATATATATATATATATATATATATATATACACACACACAGTAACCCTCTAGTCTACTGGTTTGTGGAGAGACATGTGGTCCGAGTGATCAGATATTTGTGTCCCAGTGAAGGAGTGGAAGAAATTAATTATCAAGGGCATATATATATATATATATATATATATATATATATATATATATATATATATATATATATCGATGCTACTTTGTTATCATTTTTGCTAGCGCTGTGCTAGCACACGACGGCGTAAAGCCGAAAGTGGAGCAGGTGGAGGACGGAGGAAGGGATGGAACCGTCTTTTGCTAGCATAGCAGTAGCCAAAATACTTTATATATATATATATATATATATATATATATATATATATATATATAAAGTGAGTGAGTATTTCTTTATCAAGTGAGCTTGTGTGCATGCAGATTATGTACCTTCACTTTACTGTGTGATGCAATACTTCACACAAGCAGGGCATTCAAGATGGTCCCATGCATGTCTCTTGATTATTGTTCTGTATAATTCAGCAATGTTGTCATTGAGAAGAATACATCACACTGACAAATTCTCTCAGAGCCTTGGAATCTCTAATGCTTTGCAGTGCCAAAAACAACATTAGCAATAAAATAATTTTTACTGCAGCTCAACCAAAGTGGTAGTTAATTAAGAGAGAGACATGAGAAGGATTTGTTTCTAGCCTTGTCTTGATGGCTTTGGCCTTACTTTGTTTGAGCATTAAATCGAAGACAAAGTTCAAGATATTCTTCCATGAAACTCTCTCTTGTTGTTGGGAGAATCTTGTGCTCAAATCTACAACACAAAATAATGGACTCACATACCTAGAAGAAGACACATGAACAGTAGTACACTATACTTGTCATCTACTCATTGTTGTTGCACTGTCTGGTTGGGAAATTTTTGGTAGGTGTTTTGGTTTGGGCTCACATATTTACTAATTTTGCATAGAGATTCCAATTTGAACAGTAAGGAAACATGTGAGGTCTGTCATGGTGGCTGCCTAGCTACTTGAAATTGTTTCTCAGGTACTTGTTGTACTAAGAATTTGAGAGCCATATTGCACCTTGTTTTGGATATATATTAATTTCCAAGTAACTTAATTCTATATATAAATAGTTTGTTGTCACCAAATTGAGTCAATTTACAATTCTATTATGTTTCGTTTGATAGAAAGAAAGAAAAAAAAATTTTAATTTTTGGTATTTTCTTTCTTTTGAAAATTTATATTTTTTATCAAAAAAAAATTCGATATTTGGAAAGGCCAGAAAATTGGGACGAAAAGTGAGTTATTGGGATGGCAAAAGTAAATTCTTGGGGTGGCTGGAGAAACTATTTTCTCCTATATTGGTCATCATTTATCTTTCTTGTTCTTTTTCTTCGGCATCCAAAGACAGAAAATATATGACTTTTTTTTCCAAGCCAATAATTCTGCTAACCAAACATGACCTTAGAACCTATACAATAATTCCAGCAATAAGAGGTGAGTCAAAAAAAATATTTGATTTCTCATGAAAGTTACAAAAAGAATGATTTGACTTAGAATTGATAACATTTATGCCAGTTAATTGTATATATAACTAATTATGAAGCAAAATCATGAGTCCATTTTTGTTCATCCACCAAAACTAGTGGGAATATTTATCCTTTCACTCAAGGATTAACGGTCAGGTGTCATTTTTATCTAACCTAAAATTATTTTAGAAATAATTTTGTGAACATTCATACTAGTTTTGACCACTAATTTGATACGTGACAACTTTTGAGTGGAAGGATAAACATCTCTAACTAAAGTAATTCCTAACCTCCAATGAAAAAAAATATATACAAAAGTATTTAAGCGATTCGTAATAACCAATCAAAAGTGAAGCAATTCCCAAGTAATATTGGGGTCTTTTTTGGCCACCACATGGTCGTCCAATCGGTAGGAACTAAAGGGGCTCGAGTCAACCAATTATACTTGGAGTAGAAGTTAAAAAAAAGAAATTTTGAGTTACACTTGTTTTATCCTAATGCATAAAATTCTCTATTTTTAATCGGAACTGTCAATGACTAACAGTCAACTCCTTCCCTCACCCCCCCCCCCCCCCCCCCTCCCCCCCCCCCCCCCGGTCTCGTGGATACTTTTGAGACCAAAATATCCTCACGTTGACACTTTTCAGACTAAAACTCTTTCAGCCCCACGTAGCTTCACACTCAAATGTGTATAGATAGATGCCAAGTGGGAACAACCTATTGAGGATATTTTTGTCTCAAAAGTGTCCATGTGAGGGGGAGCAAAGGAATTGACTGTTGGTCACTGAATGTTTTTGTTAAAAGTTGAGATATTTTATATGCATTATGATAAAAACAAGTGAGTTACAACTCAAAATTTCTCCAAAAAACTTCAAAATTTTGTTGGTTCATTTACTTTTTTGTTTCTATTGCATATTGGGCTACAGCTGATTGAAAAACTTCTTTCTTGCTATTTCATGCCATCAAATTTTGTTTTATGTTATTATAGTAGGGGATGATTTATCATGAAATGATAGAAAATTGACCATGCTCAACTTGGAAGAGAGGGAAAAAAATTGAGAGATCAAGTCTACACTAGTATTACAACTGTGTTGTCATTTAGTGATAAATTGACGCCCCTAGAAATATCTCAAAACCAATCTAAGAATCCTTTTAATCGTATAATGTCGTCAATGACATGTTATAACCGTTTTTTTTCTCCAAGTAGGTCTAGAACAATTGTCTATAAATGTTGGATATAGCTCATGTTCATTCGGAGTCCTACGAGTGTCAGACTGAGGACTTGATGAAGCTCGTATGTTGAAAGCAAAAAAAAAAACTAGCAAATATTGGCTCAACGATATACTGACAACATATCGTCGATGCGTCACCGACATACTTGAAAAAGACTAAAACGTCCAGTAGATTTTGGAATATTTTTTGTCTAACAAACGACATACAAACTGTGTGTCGACAACATACCGCCGACGTACAGTCATGTCGAAATATGCTTATTTTAATAAGTGATCGTATCTAAAGATCTAAAGTTCAGTTTTTGGCGGTCCAGATTATTCGGAGGCCTATAGGTCAAGTTAAGAGGTATTTAATGCTTTCTCCAACCCACTTTGTTGGAGGACAAGTGATTGAGGCTAATAATATTGCATTGTTAAAAGCTAAAACTTTCTAGGCCAGGTTTTGGTAGAGAGTCATTAAAGGAGTCTTTGAGATAGGTTTAAGGAGATCTCGCTAAGGAGAGAGTTGTGGTTTGATTTATAATTCTTTTGTAAGGTTCTCTCATTCATTTAGTGACATTAAGAGTCATATATAATTTCTCATTTCGTGGAATAGGTCGATCTTAACCGAACCAGTAAATTATTGGTGTAGTTTGTGTTTATTGTTCATTACTATGGTGCTTTATTATCCTCGTCATTATAAGGGTATTATCGTGTTTCCACAATCAAAATAAGTCAATTTAGTGACATTATCAATGACTCTAGGACCAAATGTTTCTATATTTTATAGATTTAGCAATTCTAGATAAATACATCGCAATACATCATTGCTTGGGATGAATTACGACGAATAGTGACTACTGTTAGATAATACCTTTATAATAGCATTAAGAGTCATATATAATCTAAATATTTACTACTTCTGTCATACATAATCTAATGTTGTTACTAGAAATTGTTAACTACTTTTGTCATATGATTGTGTTTCATATATGCTCTTCTAAAATGGTTATACTAGTTATATCCATGCCATACTACCCATCTATTTATGTAATGGATATAATTATAGAACCATCCAACCCTTTATGTAAATCATGTTTTTCTCGCCAAATTTTCTCCCTTGAGTCTGTTATTATAATTTTGTATTCATTATAAATAAAAAGTGTAAAGCACTATTCTAACCAAAATTTGCTTGTAGTGACCATCATCATCATCATGTACACTGTTAGTAATGGTGACAGAAATGTTCAAAAGCTGTCATTAACTATAGAATCAATGGTATCTATCTCGAAATAGATATTGAAAGTAATTTGATGTATCAAATTAGTAAAATGTAGGATGATAAAATAAGCACTAGTATATAAGATTGGCAAACCAGGAAATAAGAGTGCCAGGAAGTTACATTAAATCAACAGAAATTTGTGCAAGCATTTCCAATTTACAAAATGCCCATACCAAACAATGTAGGGCATGATAGAATAGGCACAAGTATAATAAGCTTGGGAAACAAGTTACATTAAATCAATATAACTTTGTGCAAATATTCCCCGACTTATAAAAATGACCATACCAAAAGACTACAAAGATGCCATCCAGACACAAAAGAATTTGTCAATGATCAGACGAGGCTAAAATTAGCAGACCGGAATTACATAGCCTAACATACGAGGCCAAAATTAGCAGTCTGGACTTATCAATGACCAGATGAAGCTAAAATTAGCAGTCTTGACTTATCAATGACTATGCGAGGTTAAAATTCCCCAAAAAAAAAAAAAATTTGACAATGATAAGCGATGACCATGCACTCTTTTCTAGTATACAACTGATTAGTTTTTCTTAGCATTACACTAGTGGGTGCTTCTAGTTCTTCACACTTGCAATAATGAAAACTTTTGATACTATATATGAGCAGAACTAGAAGTGTCATATGTAGTGTAAGCAAGAAAAAAAATGAAGTTTGGCTATTGTTCTGAGCCTTTACTTAATTTGTTAATTTTCTTAAATAATCTTTGTTATAATGTAATTTGCTTCATCACTTAACTCCCTTGCTTTTGCTTGCAAACTTGTAGTATAGAGATTTAATCTCTATTCCTTTATGTTCCTCTCACACACATCTCTCTTAATATAATTTTTAGTTTATTTGCATCTAGTACTCCCCCAAGAACTTGCACTAATATGTTAATGGACAAGCTGCAGACATGACTGTAATTTTAGTGGCTCCCAACGGAAATATATGATGTGTAAACTTTTATAAAGAAATATAAGGCAAATGCATAGGAGTAAAGTAATGGGCGTAAGAGTTAAATATGGATTTCTTAATAGGCTACGATTTATTACTCTCTTCGCTACAGTAGCAACCTAGTGTTGACCATTCAGGGTCCTTGACAGAATGTCATGTTGCGAGAAGTTATATCTTTATGGTTCTCATACGGGTGTTAAAACACGATCCATATGAGAACCATAAGGATATCTATTTTCACAATATGTCATTTTGTCAAAGACCATGAATGTGAATACCATATTTCCACGGTAGCGAAAGACTAATTAATCACATTCTTTTAAAGAATCCACATTTAGCTTTTCTGTCCATTACTCTACTCCTATGTATATGTCTTATATTTCTTTGTATAAGTCAATATGACATATCTTGTCGTTGGGAGTTACTACAGTTATAGTCTTGTCTGCCTTGTTAATAAAAATATTTTTAGCAAGTTCTTGGGAAACTGAATGCAAACAAACTAGAAATATATTAGAAAAAAAGGGGAAGATGAATATATCTATGCACCAACTCTTTGGTGAAAGCGGAAACATTAATGGCACTGACTCCATGGCATAGGTAGAAGTACGCATCTATACGCCGACTCTTTGGCCAAGGCAAAAATATCTATTTGAGAAAATATTATATTTAAATATTGTATTAATGTACCATTGTACCAAAAATATTATATCAATGAAAATCTAGATCAAACAGTTTTTTTCAATTGTCTTTATATCAATGTATTCTTTATTGTCTTTGTATCAAACATTTTATCTACTAAAAATATTGTATCAGAGAATCATCAATGTATCAGAGAGCTATTCAGAATTGTTGTATTTTTTATTTTTTAGAAATTAGTGAGGTTTAGTAACGTTCAGCGATGCAAGAAATACGTTGCTAACATGTATCTAAATATCGTTATGCGTATCAGTACGTCGATAAACATCGATATATGTCGCTAAATCTAGGAAGTTTAGTAGCATTTAACGACATACGTCGCTAAAATTGGGAGTATATCGACTGCTCTACATATCACAGAAAAAGTCGCTAAATTAGTGGTACGTGCTCTAAGATGTCTCTAACGTCGCTAACCATAGGAAAGCAAGCAATGTTGTGCATGTCACTTAATACGTCGTGGGTGCAACATTTAGCAACATTTTTTGATTCAGTGAGTAGCTATAATGCGACAAGATCCAAATGTTGTTAAATTCGTCACTAAATATTTTTAGCGGTGTTTATTTAAACATTAGTGACGTTAAAATACGTCGCTAATTTGACTTATTTTGGTGATGTTCTCGCTTTCTTATATTGCATAACAATTGTTATCAAAGTTACAATACCTATAGGGATTTCAAAATCCTATATCTGATCAACGGTAGGTAACAAGAGTGGTCCTCTCCCTATCTTCCGAGATCAGGTTTCTTGAAATCATTTGTTCATTAAGGTTCGAGGGATTTTAGAAATTTTGTAATGGCAAGTAACAAATAAAATAGCACAAAGTTTGAGGTAGAGAAATTTAGCAAAAAAGGTAACTTCATGTTGTTGCAAAGAAAGGTTAAGGCTCTACTCATTAAAAAGGGAGTTTATAAGGCCTTCGCTGGAAAGAATAAGAAGAAACATTGGGATATGATGGATGATCCATGGGAAGACATGGATTTGAGGATACAGAGCACAATAGAGCTTTGCATGGTAGATAAAGTCATGTATAATGTCATGGAAAAAAACTTATGTGACCGGTTTATAGTTGAAGCTTGAGGGCTTGTATATGACAAAGTCTTTGTCAAATAAATTATACCTCAAGAAGAAAATCTATAGTCGATGCATGAAGGAAACCCAGATTCTTAATCATTATAATAGCTTCAATTAAGATAGTGAGTGATCTTCTATGTCTTGAAGTCAAGTTGAAAGAAGAGGACAAGGCACTATTTCTTCTTCGCTTCACGATCGTATGACCATTTAGTGACAGCAATCGAGAAAGAAACCCTTGAAATGGAAGATGTGACTACTATTCTTCTCAATAATGAGATTATAAGGAGGACAAATCCAATCATGAGTCATTCAGGTTGTTCACTACTAAAAGGGAAAGGTCGAAGAGTAAGAAGGGAGGAAATAGTAGCCAAGAAAAGTCTAAATCATCCAGGCATAAGAACGATACATGTTTCTTTTGCAAGTAGTCGGGACACATGAAGAAGCAATGTCTAAATTACAGATAGTGGCTAAAGAATATGGGTAGAAGTGCCAGTTCAAGTAGTTAGAGTCAAGTTAGTGTTGCTTAAGAAGTCATAGAAGCGATGTGTGATGTACTTACCATGCATATAAAGAAGAAAAGTTTCTCTGAAGCATGGATTCTTGATTATGGGTGCTCGTATCACATGTGCCTAAATATGGAGTGGTTCTTCACCTACAAGGAGTTCAATGGTTGTGTAGTTCTAATAGGTAATAATACGTCTTGCGAGACCATTGATGAAGGGAACATCAAGTTAAAAATGTTCGATGGGGTTGTGCGGACACTTATGAACGTGAGACACGTTCTGGAGTTGAAGAGAACCTCATTTCTCTAGACACGTTGGACATATCGGGTTGCAAGTTCATTAGCCAAGTCGATTCATTGAAGATAGTAAAGGGCAACCTGGTGGTCATAAATGAATAGAGATTTTCGTTGAACTTGTATCAGTTGGACGGTAGCACAGTAACTGTGGTGCACTTGAGACGTATTGGAGACCTTGAAACCATAGAGGTTTTATGCAAACTAAGTAAATGCAAGTTGTTTTTGGATCACTTTTCTTTCCTCGGGCATGTCATTTCAAACGATGATATTTTATAGATCCAAAGAAAGATATCAGCAGTAGATACTTGCCCTACCTCAACTTATGTAATGAAGGATAGGAGTTTTCTAGGACTTACTGAATATTACTGGAGATTCGTAGAGAACTTCATGAGTATTGCAAAGTGTCACGTTCCAGTCCCAAAATACGTCAGACCGGGCCACGTGGCAATGGCCAGCTACGTATCGAGTAGACTCCAGTCCAACTCAAATATGTATAAGTTATTCCATGAGGGTCACTATCTATGTAACATAATAAATATCTCTAAGTCCCAATCCACAAGAATATGAATAAAAGAAAGGACAACATGTATCATGGTGTGCACCCCAAACAACACTTGTCTGAATATACTCGAAAGAAATAATAAGAGTCTATAAATAGTAGGCTACATCCGCAAAAATAAGCAATAAAAACATAATAGATGAACAAAATAAAGACATGATACAAATATCTATAACGATACATGCACACCGAGTTGATACTCATCAGCAGCTCCAAAAACTCAATGTAATCAACACTACAATCTAACAAGGAACCAGGATCTCAGAGAGACATAACAAGGTAAAAAAATAACTTACCAGTAGTAAAATAATATAATAGTACAAGGTACTCAAGGGGTAAAACTACTGTAACCGCCTAGGTAAAATGCACATGAGAACATCACTCGTACTCTAGGCTGTAATACAGAAGATCTCAATAGACACTTCAGCAAACTATGAAAACACTAAAGGCCCTGTATCATGGAACCTAAAGCAAATTATGAAAACACTAAAGGCCCCGTGTCATGGAACCTAAATCAAACTATGAAACAACAAAGCTCTGCTAAAGAGACAGCGACAAACTATGATAAAAATAGCCATCGCACGGTGTTAAGTATTATATTAGTAATGGGCTTTAGTCCCACATCGGATAGAATAATAGAGAGAGAGTGAATGTGGATCACACACATCAGAAGTTACTCTCTGTTAAATCCCGATGTGAAGATCAAGTAAGGAAAGAAACAAAGATTCATCCAAGACAAACCACTTGTCTGCTCTTTGTTAGATTTTGTAAATCGATGTTGAGAGCTAGAGGTTTCAGCAAACAAACCAATATTTAACCTCTGAGAATCCCAATATGGTTTTTTTTTGGAAAGAAAAAAAGCGACTAGGGTTTGGGGTAGGCGACTGGTTTAGGGTTAGGGTTTTGGTGTATGGACAAGTTGGCAGCTAGGGTTAGGGTTTTCGAGGAGGGGGGGGAGTGGAGGGGACGGGGGGGGACAAGGGGACGAGGGAGGTAGGGGGGTGCTGCTGGAGGTGGAGCCTCGGTAGCGGGGCATGGGGTGGGGGCTTAGGGAGGCGTGAGGGGGTGGGGGGTGGGGGGATAGGGGCTGATCTAGGGTTAATTTTTTTTCTTTGTGGAGCGAGAGAGGGGTGAATGAGTTATGGCTCTGATACCATATAGAATTAAAATAATAGGATAACTTTTATATATATATACATGTCTCTAGCGCATTGACAGAGTTGATGTGATTATCAAGTTGGAAAGATCATACCGACAGTGAAATCCAGAATACTGAAGGATGATAGGCATTGACACGAATAGCAGTGCTATAGAACTAGTGTCGAAAATACAATGGCGGGACCAACGGGCGCTAGCATGAAGATTTTCTCGATTCGACTTATCGATCGACCACTACTAAAAAAAGCGGGATTAGCGACGTATTTTAGCGACGTCAGAGAAAACATCGCTAATAATATATAAATTAGCAACTCCATATAAAAACGTCACTAGACGTCGCTAAATGACGATATTTAGCGACGTTTAGCGACTTTTATTAAGATTTTAAAAGATTAGTCGCTATAAGTTCAATTAAGGTCGCTAAACGTTGCTAAAATGTTTAATTTCGCGACGTTTAGCGACGTATATAGCAACGTTTATATTAAAAATATTTAGCAACGTGTTTAGCGACGTCTACGACGTCGCTAAAATTTAATTTAGCGACGTTTTTATTTGACGTCTCTAAACGTCGCTAAAATTTGGTTAATTAGGGCTCAGTTTCATTTTTCCCCGACTGTCGAAAATCTTTCGATTTCAAAAACCCATAAATTCCCCCCTCCCCGCTCCGGTGACTCTCCTCAGCGGCTACTCCGGCTTCCCCCTCCTCCTCCTCGAGCTCTAGGTAAACCCTAACTCTCTCTCTCTCTCTCTCTCTCACAAAACACACATGTGACACTGACACAGACACGACACACACACATAGACACTGACACAGACACGACACACACACACACACACACACACTGACACAGACACTGATCAGGACCTAGGGTTAGGGTTAGGTTTTTTGACCTGGGGTTAGGGTTAGGGTTAGGGTTAGGTTTTTTGACCTAGGGTTAGGGTTAGGGTTGGGGTTTTTGATCAAGATTGATTTCTAACACCTACCTATCCCCCACGATCATACCCTGACACTATACTCGACACACACATGCACACTAAAATGTATGTGCACTAAACGTCGAGAAAGCAACAGGAGCAGTGACTATTGGCAACAAATGCCAGTGCATATAGTGTCTGTTTTATTAGTGTTATTTGTGTGGTTGGTATTGATACTTTTATATTAGTTAGAGTGTGTGTGAGAGTGTTATTGAAGTATGCAGGGAGGGTATATCAAAGTTGAGGGTATTATAGTGGTGTCATATGTTAGCAGCAAATGAGTAAGGAGATGGTGTATACTGATACAAGTGTATCAGTGAGCGTGACTCAAGTTAGGTTTTAGATGTGCAAGTAGAGGTTTGAGTGCCCACAAGCACATAGATTGAGGTACACATGTAAGCATGGCAAGTAGAGGTAATAGCAGCAGTGAGCACTGCTTACTAGCAGTGAGCAGGGGAAGACTTGAGGCACATCAGCACAATGTGCATTGGATCATGCTGAGGTAAGTTAGATAGTCCACCATAGGAAGAACTGCAGTAAGCATCAATGTGGGGTGTAGAAGCATGAAAAATATGCTGGATAGCTATACGCAGCATGTGGATGCAAGGCAGCGTAAACAGAGAACCTCAGAGCCATCAAACGTACAACAGAGCTTTTCCGCTGAGCACAGCTTAAGAATGTAGGCTCAAGGACCATCCGCGTAATGCAGTATATCCAGGGTGCTTCAGCGTAAACATGGTACTTCATCGCCTTTATGGCGTAAAACTCATCCGCTTTCAATGCAGCATTGAAGTGTACGAGGAACGCTTCGTATTCTTCGAAATGAACCTGTCAGATCATGCAATGAACCTGACGTCTGGACTCCTGACAAAGAGTACTGCACGACAACCCAAGCGACGGGTATAATGATGGTGCGGCACTACAACCCAGGCTATCATTTACTGCCATTTTCTTTGCGTAAATCACTTTTACACATACGAAGGAATACGCTGCCTAGTTTTATACAGGCCGATGAGAGCCGTTTACGCTCCGCAGAAGACAAACAGCCTGCCACGTCAAAAGCTGCACTTCGTACAGGGCTCGAGGCACATCTCTGCATTTAATGCGCAGAGCGGTGACAGTTTCTCGAGGCACGTCTCTGCATTCAAAGCATCGAATACTGACAGATGCCCAAGGCACGTCTCTGTACCTGATGCACAGAAGGGTGGAAGGCCTTCAAAACATGCCTCCTCATTTAATGTACAGGATAATGGCGGATCTCCATATTTAATGCTGGAGATTTGATTAAAGGTCACCGAACCGTCGTTTAGTGACATCCCCTTTGCGTAAACTATTATTACGCATATAAGGGAATACGCCGTCCAGTTTTACACAGGCAGACGTGAGCTTCTTACGCTCCACAGAAGGCAAACAGACCGCCACATCAGCAGTCACTCTTCGTACAGGATTCGAGGCGCGTATCTGCATTTAATGCGCAGAATGATGGCAAATCTTAAAGACAAGCCTCTGCATTTAATGCGCAGGATGGGGGCAGATATCTGCATTTAATATAAGAGATTTGATTATATCTCCAAGAGCCGTAATTCTGGCTAAAACGTCCACATCATCTCGGCTTCTACGCCTGCTCGGCTTCTATGCCCACTCGGCTTCCATGCCCACCCGGCCTCTATAACCACTCGACTTCTATGACCACTTGGCTTCTACGCCACTCGGCCTCTATGACCACTTGGCTTCTACGCCTACTCGGCTTCTATGCCTACTCGGCTTCTACGCCTACTCGACTTCTATGCCTATTTTGGCTTCTATGCCATGGTGACAGTCATTGGCTTCTACGCCAACCTCTTCTACACAAGGGATAACTACCTACATGGCTTCTACGCCGTGATCTTCGCAGCAGATATACGCATTTTGTTACTTAGTTGGACGCGCGTCACATGCTCACTCAAAAGGTCATCTATACGCAGGCATTAGTTATTTTAAACCGTCGTGTAAAAGGGTGTTGTACTTTCCACTACTCGGTTTTCTACGCCGACTGTGTGGTCACTGTCACTAAAAACTCTATAAATAGAGACCTCTATCAACAGAGGAAAAGGTCGAAGAAATTGATCAGAAAATTGATCAAGAAATCCAGTATCAGATCCAAAGGTCGCAAAGATCGAAGGTCAAACGGTCAAGAGAGAGAGAAAGGAGAATCCAGAGCTCAGGCAAAGAGAAGGGATCGACGACTTTGGCATCGAGCATCCACCCTCTTTAGCAACCTTCGAAACTGCTATCTGTCTTCCACGACACTTCTTCAACATCGTGTGGTCCAAGGGCTAAAGTGATCGACTGCAGATCAGACACCTATAGCAATATTTACCCAGATTAAATAAATTGTACTTAGTCATCCTCGTGTAGGATTAAATTGTACAATCTTGTTTGTAAACATAAAAGAAGTGCGGATTTTCGTATAAAACCTCGTTTTCCATATTATCAATCTTTTCCCGTTTATCATCCTAAACATGGGGGAATCAGGTTGCTGTTTAGGTGTAGTTTAGTGGGTATTGTGTTCATATTTGAATACAGTTAAGTCCAGAGAAGGAAGTTGATTGTGGAACTTGAAGTTGATGACTGTTAGTTCAGTGGCACACTGTCTGTAGTTAGATGATTGATGATGGTTAGTATATGGTGAAGGTTAGTGTCAGGTAGTTGTAGGAGTATGATAATTAGATATAACTTTTAGTTTGGTATTCGAATTAGAGGCCATGATATAGTATTAATTATTAGTAAATGTTAAGTTATATATTAAAGGGTGGTTAGTGTTACATGTTAGTTGGGTATTATTCTCAATTTGTAGGTAAGTTAATACTTGATGACTGTTAGTTGATAGGTGTATGTGTTAGTTTAAATGGTTAGTTATTGTGAATATTGCTTATTTTAGACTTTGATAAATGAAAGTATGTATTATATCAGTTATGATTTTTATAGTACGGTTAAGTTATGAAGTTAGGTGATAAACCACTGTATGTAATGATTTATATGATACATACTGTCATTTTTGCAGAAGTATTTAGAAATGGATATGAATTACTATATGCGTCATCGTTCGTGGATGTACAACCGTCATCCTGATAATATGTGCGGTGTGCGGGATGAATTCATTGAGGGTGTACAGCAGTTCCTGCAGTTCGCTAAGGTGTTCCCTCAGTACATAGATGGTACCAAAATTAAGTATCCGTGTGTGAGATATCGCAACAGAAAATATCATCCAGAAGTGGAAGTCATATATCATTTGTACTCGAAGGGCTTCACGCCGAATTACTATCAGTGGACCACGCACGGAGAACTTATGTCTCTAGCATCGGAGTCGGAGCATTATGTGGAGCCGTATATGGATGTCCACGACCACGATGCTTACAAAGACGGGTGGGTGAACATAGTTTATGATGCGGTGGGGCCTAGTTTCAATCCGGACAATTATGATACGGCGGGACCTAGTTGCAATCCGAACAATTATGATGCAGCTGAGAAGGCACCGAATACCGATGCTGCAAAGTTTTAACATGTTGCAAGAATGTTATAATCGACTGATCGATTTGATTATAGAGATCTTGCCCGAGGGTGCAAAGTTACCTAAAGACTTATATCGATATAAGAGGATGGTGAGATCGCTCTGGATGGGATACGAGAAAATCGATACATGTCGCAACGGGTGTATGTTGTATTACAAAGATGACAAGGATGATGATGCATACAGATTCTGTGGTGCTGATTGCTACAAGGCCACTGTTAGAGGAAAGTCTGTCGGTGCAAGAAAGCCTACCGATTGTTTATGGTTAAGGAGACTGCAGAAAATATGAGTTGGCACAGGCGACTGCAGAAAATATGAGTTAAGGAGACTGCAGAAAATATGAGTTGGCACAGGCGAAAACAGATCGAAGGAGTATTGGATCATCCATCCGATGAAGAAGCATGGAAGCACTTTGATCGAGAGTATCCATATTTTGCTCGGATCCGCGTAATGTCAGATTGGGGCTCTCCTCTGATGGTTTTACCCCATTCGGACTTTCGGGCTCCTAGTATTCGTGTTGGCCTATGATCGTCACTCCGTACAATCTACCGCCTTGGATGTGCATCAAGACTCCATATATGTTCCTAACTGTTATTATCCCGGGTCCGAACAATCCGAAGAGGAACATCAATGTGTATTTACAGCCTTTGATAGATGAGTTGAATCAGCTGTGGGAAGTAGGTGCCAACATGTACGATGTTTCTAGAAAGCAGAATTTTCAGATGAGGGCAGCACTTATGTGGACCATCAACGACTTTCCGGCCTATGGAATATTATCGGGATGGAGCACCCATGGTCGTCTCTCATGTCCGTATTGCATGGACCATACTAAGGCTTTTTGTTTGAAATACGGAGGCAAACCATGCTTCTTCGATTATCATCGATAATTTCTGCCAAAGGATCATCCGTACCGGAGGAACCAAAATACTTTTCGTACAGGAGTTGTGGAGAAGGCCAATCCACCGCCAAGGTGGCCTGGATACACGATATGGAAAGAGGTAAAAGATTTACCAAGTGATATCGAAGAGCCTGCTAAGGGGTACAAGTGTGACGAATTTGGTCGTACCCATAACTGGACGAAGAGGAGTATATTCTGGGATCTGCCATATTGGAATCTGATCAGACATAACCTTAATGTCATGCATATCGAGAAGAATGTGTTTGATAACATAATTAATACTGTAATGGACGTAAAAGGGAAGACGAAAGATAATCTGAAGGCCAAGTTGGACTTAGAAGAAATATGTAGACGTCATGCATTGCATTTGATAGAGGAGGGGAATGGAAAGTTAAAACAACCTAAGTCAGTTTTCTCACTGGAGAAAGCGGATAAAGGGAGACTTTTGTCACGCCCCAGTCCCAAAATGTCGAGGGACTGGAGACGTGAGCAATGGCCAGCAGCACGCACCGATGGACAATCCAATTTAATGGATCCATCAGGGCATGCTTAAGCTGTAGTCTAACAGAAATTAGGGCAATTGTTACAAGTCATGGGTTATTATATTCTCATCCACAACAGATAATCACAGATTAAAAGACAGAGTAATACAAATAAAAATAACTGTCAAATCTCAATAAATTCCTCGGAAAACAATCCGAGAATATGTCTGGTACAACAATGCCAATAGACAGGAAATAATCAACTGGAAATAGAAATAACTGACTACATACAGCCACTGCTCAAGAGAAGTCCTCTGGTATGATCTCGTCCTCAGATCCTGGTACAGCTCCTGGAAGTGCTCCTGTACGGTGTATCTCTGGATGGATCTCCTCAGCTATACCTGGGGACATCATCCATTCCAGGTCCTCAGGGGACATAGCAAGGTACAGATAATACAAGCCAAAATATAAGCAGTGCAGAAACAAATAAGCAATAGGGTAAACTATGTAACCAGCTAAGTGATATGCAGTATGAGAGCAGCACTAGAAACTCAGGCTGAAACTACTACAAGCTCTGTGTCGGGGAGCCGGTAGCAGTGATATCATGTAGTTGTCTAGCTCAATGGGAGACTACGACGCCGGCATAATATAAAATCAACCTGTAGCCTGTGTGTCTCTCCCCACCCAATGTAATCACGCGTATCATGACCATAACGTCTCATGTCCATGTCAGCGGGATTATAGCTAATGCAACAAGTCATATTGTCTATAAAATATCTCTGTCAAGTCCTGTATCCTATACAGAATCACCACGAATATCTCAGTAAGATTCTGTCCATGATAGTGTCAAGTATCCTGGGTTGTGGGGTACTTGATAGGTCAAGTACGAGCATTATCGGGTCTCGATATCCATGTCTATGTGACGTTACACAACTCCGCGTACGGAGTTGGCACCCGACTATGATCGGACACTAAGCACGTCACTCGTTTCCTAGGTTAAGCAGTTTAAACAAGTTACATTTAATAAAATCAAGTAAAATACTATGTCAAGAATTACTGAGAATTGGCAAGCTTTACTTGCCCATTAATGCATAATTAAGTCCAGAAAATAAATAGCAAGCTGCAGGGTTTGGCAAGGTACACTTGCCTGTGGTTCCGGCTCTGTTTGCAGTTCTGACTTCAGCGAAAATTGCAGGCGGTACTCCGGTTGCTGTAATAAACATCACCATCAGATCCAGAAAATATCAATCAGCTAGAAACGCCTGTCCTTGGGTCCAATTTGGAGACAAGGACAGAAACGGCAGTTTCGGGTCAAAATAGGGTCCACAAGTGGGCCCGTTGTGCACCGAAAAATGTGTCAGGGTCAAAGGTCTCCAAATTTACCAAACTTAGTGTCAACAAGTCAGGAACGATGATACGAACCCAATGGAACTTCCAGAATTGGATTCCGATGAGCCGATCACAAAATCGCCCGTCGAGCGGGGCCTATGGGGCCCAAGACACGCGATTTCGTCAACGTTCTCAGAATCGAACCAAACTTGACCCACAGGACCAGCGTATCGCTACGAGCCCGATGGCACAAGTTTTGTTTTAATCCGACGTGTGTACACAAAGTTAGGGTGAAATACAAAAAAGTCGGATACGGGGCGATGTCCGCGGATACGCGTTGATCCCGGTGTGCACGCACACCCGAATCGACTTCTGCGAAATCCCACACGTCCGTATCGACGATGCGCATGTATCTGTGAAGACCGCGCACGACCAAGTCGTCCCGTTTGGCGGGGCGTACTCAGTTCCGGGGTGAAACAGGGTCTAGTTTTTCCTGTTTTTGGATCGCGGTGTGCGATCACCACAGGACGCGATGCCCCGAGCGGTTTATCCGGACACCGAGAGGGTCATACAGGCTTCGTAATGCAATTTGCGGAATCGAAAACGGAACTACGAGCAAAAAGTTACAAGTACCTGAAGGGGACCCGAAAAACCGGGGTTCGAGTTGTGTCCGACACGTGTCGGATACAGGGCCAGAATTAGGGTTAGGGTTCCGGCTCGGGATCCGGCGAGGGGCGGCGCTGGACGGCCGGGCTGAGGCAGAGGGGGCCGGGGGTGCTGCGGCGGAGGGCGACGCGGCGCTCGGGCGGAGGCGGCGGCGGCTGAGCGGGTGGTGGCGGTGGCGGTTCGTGGAGCTGGAGACGGCGGGAGGGGATTTAAATAGGGGGAGGAGCGAGGCGAGAGGGCCGAGGGAGGCAGGGTTCGGCCGAGTGGGCGGGGGCGCATGGCCGCGGGCGCGGCGGACTCGGCGGCGGACGCGGGCGGCGGCGCCGGACGCGGGGGAAAAAGAGCGGGTCGCGCGGGGGTGAGGGGGGGAAACGGGTCGCGGGTCGGGCGGGTTCGGTTGGGCGGACCCGACCCGACCCGGTAGGGCTGGGCTGGGTTTGGGTTTGGGTTCGGCCCAATGGGCCGGGCCGCGGGCTGTGGGCTGTGGGCCGGGCTGGGTTCTATAAAAAAATAAAAAGAATAATAATTATTATTATTATTATTATAATAATAAAATCAGTAATTAAATTAATAAATAAATAATAATTAAATAAATAGATTTAGGTGTTTTAAAAATGGGTCCGGGGTCCGATAAATTCCAGAAAAATTGCCCTAAATCCAGTTTTTTATTTTACATCCAAAAATATTATTTTCATAATATTTTAATATCATTTATTATCAATTAAAAATTATTTAATAATTAAAACCCTGTTTTTAAATTACAAAAAAATCCCAAAAAATTTCAAAAAATTGTAAAAAATCTAGATTTTAAAATTTTGAAAAAATAGGGGGTTTACAATCTACCCCCCTTAAGAGGATTGCGTCCTCGCAATCAAAGAATAACTGGTCAACAGAGATGACGCGGTCGCAATCATCGTTTGAAAATACATCACAAGATACTTAGGGAAATATCGTTTCCCTAACATTGAAAGTTATGCACTTCCAGAGAAAATCTAGTTAAAGCAAAAGATCTACAACTTTTATGAAAACCAGGTTATTATTAACAAGTTGCAAATTACTAGGTTGGGACCGGGGTCACGAACCAATAGGCACGAGCTATAACAAGACTAGAAACGGATAACTACGAATCACTTACGCGCATTGGCTACTCCACAAGTCTGCGCGTCCTCCACGGTCATCGCGAAAGCTTGTTCGCGTCCTTGCAGTCGATTCTCCTGCTGTTGAGCCTGTTGGAAGAGTATTTCCTGGGGTATCAAGGGTAGCCCGGCTGATACCCTGCTGGAGCTAGTGGTAGGACTTCTCAAACTTCTGTTTGTGGTGCTTCCAATGCTGGAGAGGTTGGCCTCGGTATTGGTAACGCTTGCTGGTTACCCTTTTGTGCTCTGTCCCGACGCTCAGGGCATTCCCTCAGTAAATGCTGACTGGATCCGCAAGCCAAACATAATCTCATTTTCCGTCTGCACTTGTTCTCTGTATGACCTCGCCTGTGACAATATGGACAAACCGGTATTGCCTGTGGAGATGCTTCTGGTGGCTGGTGTACGTGAGGTCTTTTTGCAACTTCTTTCTGTGGTGCTGAAGTGGAAGTCCGTTTCAGACTGGTCTCTCTCCTGATAACGCACTCAATGCGTCGTGCTGCAGCAAGGACGTCAGAGTACGAGGTATGTACGACGGATCCAATTAGTTTTTGTAGCTCAATGTTTAGTCCGTCGAAGAATTTCTCAGCCTTCTCTTCTTCTGTCGGGATCAACGTTGGAGCGAAGCGACTTAGACGAATGAACTCAGCGTTGTACTCTTCCACCGTCTTAGTATCCTGAGTGAGGTGATTGAACTTTTCCTGAAGTTTTGATCGAGCGATAGCTGGAATGTACATCTCTTGAAAGAGTCTAGAGAACTCTTCCCAAGTGACTCGGTCGGGTCCGAGTCGTGCTTCCTCAGATAGCCACCAGTGATGTGCATTGTCCGTCAACTGCATTCTGACGGCAGTCATCCAACGTTCCTTTGGAAGCTCAGCTGCTTCTAATTGATGTTGAGTGTTGGTGAGCCACTCATGAACTTCGGTGGGCTCTTCCTTGCCTGAGAATGCACGGGGCTTCAGCTGTCGAAAGTCGGTGATAGAGCCCGTTGTTGGCCGTCGAGCTGGTAGGTTGGCCTGTTCCAGTGCAGTTACTAGGCTGTGACTGAAAGCCTCTTGTTGAGCTTGCGTTATTGTATATATCATTTGAAATATCTGCTGTCCGTCCATGGCCTGCCCTGGTGGAATTACGGGCATTAGTGGAGTAAATTGCGTCGATGGTGGAATGTCATCGCGCTGGACCCTCGAGGCACGTTGTTGAGCTGATTGTCCTCCATCCACTAGTGTTACTTAATCTTCGTTGGTTACCTCAGCATCTCGTGGTGACGTTATGGGAGTCTCGTCGTTTGCTCATGAATCCATAACCCTGCAACAAAATAAACAATAAGAGGCGCACAGGAATCAAGGCAGGATGCAAGTCAAGGAATTAATTCGAAGTCGATAGGGATACCAAGAAAGTTTCAAGCAAGTGGATGAGATTCTAAAAACTTATCCTATCTTATTACAGGCCTGTTCGGTCCCTGAGTTGAAACTGAACAATTTAGTCGAAGGCCTGCATGGGCCACCACAAAAACCATGTCACGCCCCAGTCCCAAAATATCGAGGGACTGGAGACGTGAGCAATGGCCAGCAGCACGCACCGATGGACAACTCAATTTAATGGATCCATCAGGGCATGCTTAAGCTGTAGTCTAACAGGAATTAGGGCAATTGTTATAAGTCACGGGTTATTCTATTCTCATCCACAACAGATAATCACAGATTAAAAGACAGAGTAATGCAAATAGAAATAACTGTCAAATCTCAATAAATTCCTCGGGAAACAATCCGAGAATATGTCTGGTACAACAATGCCAATAGACAGGAAATAATCAACTGGAAATAGAAATAACTGACTATATACAGCCACTGCTCAAGAGAAGTCCTCTGGTACGATCTCGTCCTCAGATCCTGGTACAGCTCCTGGAAGTGCTCCTGTACGGTGTATCTCTGGATGGATCTCCTCAGCTATACTTGGGGACATCATCCATTCCAGGTCCTCAGGGGACATAGCAAGGTACAGATAATACAAGCCAAAACATAAGCAGTGCAGAAACAAATAAGCAATAGGGTAAACTATGTAACCAGCTAAGTGATATGCAGTATGAGAGCAGCATTAGAAACTCAGGCTGAAACTACTACAAGCTCTGTGTCGGAGAGCCGGTAGCAGTGATATCATGTAGTTGTCTAGCTCAAAGGGAGACTACGACGCCGGCATAATATAAAATCAACCTGTAGCCTGTGTGTCTCTCCCCACCCAATGTAATCACGCGTATCATGACCATAACGTCTCATGTCCATGTCAGCGGGATTATAGCTAATGCAACAAGTCATACTGTCTATAAAATACCTCTGTCAAGTCCTGTATCCTATACAGAATCACCACGAATATCTCAGTAAGATTCTGTCCATGATAGTGTCAAGTGTCCTAGGTTGTAGGGTACTTGATAGGTCAAGTACGAGCATTATCGGGTCTCGATATCCATGTCTATGTGATGTTACACAACTCCGCGTACGGAGTTGGCACCCGACTATGATCGGACACTAAGCACGTCACTCGTTTTCTAGGTTAAGCAGTTTAAATAAGTTACATTTAATGAAATCAAGTAAAATACTATGTCAAGAATTACTGAGAATTGGCAAGCTTTACTTGCCCATTAATGCATAATTAAGTCCAGAAAATAAATAACAAGCTGCAGGGTTTGGCAAGGTACACTTGTCTGTGGTTCCGGCTCTGTTTGCAGTTCTGACTTCAGCGGAAATTGCAGGCGGTACTCCGGTTGCTGTAATAAATATCACCATCAGATCCAAAAAAATTCAATCAGCTAGAAATGCCTCTCCTTGGGTCCAATTTGGAGACAAGGGCAAAAATGACAGTTTCGGGTCAAAACGGGGTCCACAAGTGGGCCCACTGTGCACCGAAAAATGTGTCAGGGTCAAAGGTCTCCAAATTCACCAAACTTAGTGTCAACAGGTCAGGAACGATGATACGAACCCAACGGAACTTCCAGAATTAGATTCCGATGAGCCGATCATAAAATCGTCCGTCGAGCGAGGCCTGTGGGGCCCACGACACGCAATTTCGTCAACGTTCTCAGAATCGAACCAAACTTGACCCACAGGACCAGCGTATCGCTACGAGTCCGATGGCGTAAGTTTTGTTTTAATCCAACATGTGTACACAAAGTTAGGGTAAAATACAGAAAAGTCGGATACGGGGCGATGTCCACAGATACGCGTTGATCCCGGTGTGCACGCACACCCGAATCGACTTCTGCGAAATCCTATACGTCCGTATCGACGATGCGCACGTATCTGTGAAGACCGCGCGCGACCAAGTCGTCCCGTTTGGCGGGGCATACTCAGTTCCGGGGTGAAACAGAGTCTGGTTTTTTCTGTTTTTGGATCGCGGTGTGCGATCACCACAGGACGCGATGCCCCGAGCGGTTTATCCGGGCACCGAGAGGGTCATACAGGCTTCGCAACGCAATTTGCGGAATCGAAAACGGAGCTACGAGCAAAAAGTTATAAGTACCTGAAGGGGACCCGAAAAACTGGGGTTCGAGTTGTGTCCGACACGTGTCGGATACAGGGCCAGAATTAGGGTTAGGGTTCCGGCTCGGGATCCGGCGAGGGGCGGCGCTGGGCGGCCGGGCTGAGGCGGAGGGGACCGGGGGTGCTGCGGCGGAGGGCGGCGCGGCGCTCGGGCGGAGGCGGCGGCGGCTGAGCGGGTGGTGGCGGTGGCGGTTCGTGGAGCTGGACACGGCGGGGGAGGATTTAAATAGGGGGAGGAGCGAGGCGAGAGGGCCGAGGGAGGCAGGGTTCGGCCGAGTGGGCGGGGGCGCGTGGCCGCGGGCGCGACGGACTCGGCGGCGGACGCGGGCGGCGGCGCCGGACGCGGGGGAAAGAGAGCGGGTCGCGCGGGGGTGAGGGGGGGAAACGGGTCGCGGGTCGGGCGAGTTCGGTTGGGCGGACCCGACCCGACCCGGTAGGGCTGGGTTGGGTTTGGGCTCGGCCCAATGGGCCGGGCCGCGGGCTGTGGGCTGTGGGCTGTGGGCCGGGCTGGGTTCTATAAAAAATAAAAAGAATAATAATAATTATTATTATTATTATTATAATAATAAAATCAGTAATTAAATTAATAAATAAATAATAATTAAATAAATAGATTTAGGTATTTTAAAAATAAGTCCGGGGTCCGATAAATTCCAGAAAATTTGCCCTAAGTCCAGTTTTTCATTTTACATCCAAAAATATTATTTTTATAATATTTTAATATCATTTATTATCAATTAAAAATCATTTAATAATTAAAATCCTGTTTTTAAATTACAGAAAATTCCCAGAAATTTTCAGAAAATTGTGAAAAATCCAGATTTTAAAATTTTGAAAAAATAGGGGGTTTACAACTTTGTAGGTGGATTCAGGGTCTAAAGTTTCCAGACGGGTACGTATCGAACTTGAGAAGATGCGTCGACCTCAAGGAGAACAAACTGGCAGGTATGAAGAGCCACGATTGTCACGTATTTATGGAGAGGTTAATTCCGATTACATTTTGGGAATTCTTACCGCAAGTCATTTAGGATCCATTGACAGAGCTCAGCATATTCTTCAGAGATCTTTGTTGTACTAAGTTGCTCGTCGATCGTCTAGAAAAGCAGGAGAAGGACATTGCGGTAACACTATGTAAGCTCGAGAAGGTGTTTCCTCCTAGATTCTTTGACTCTATGGAGCATTTGCCAATTTATCTTTCCTATGAGGCATGTGTTAGTGGTCCTATCGGTTATCGGTGGATGTACCCCTTCGAGCGGCATCTGAATCACCTAAAGAGAAAGGTAAAAAATAAGGCACGGGTTGAGGGCTCTATTTGTGAAGCTTATGTTCTCGAGGAGATTATAAACTTTTGCTCGACGTATTTCAAACCGCATATTGCTACTAATAGAACAAAAGCTCCGAGAAATGATGACGCATATCAGGAATCTAATGATGCAATACTCAAAGTATTCAATGCGTCCGGAAAGCCTTCAGGAAAAATGAAGAAGAGATATTTGAATGACGACGAGCTAAGGGCTGCTCAGTTGTATATATTACTCAATTGCGACGAGGATGAAGTGGAGAAGCTAGAGGGGTAAGTAATTAATACGTCCACATTTATATTATCTCAATATAATAGTATAAGATACTATTATGCTACTAATCAGCAGTTGCTTTATTGTTTTTCAGCACATATAATGATGAGTTGAGGTCGGTTAGACCCTACATAACAGACGAAGAAGTAGAACAAGAAATAAGATACCATTTTCTTTCTTGGTTGAGCGCATATGTAAGATGCTTGGTAATTACTTTTTAATTCTGTACTTGCAAAACAAATAACTTACTATCGCTACTTTGGTATTTAGGTCGATCGTCTAATAACACCCGAGACTGAATCTATTAGAACTCTAGCCAATGGACCAATTACTGCCATTAAAATATGGCCAAGTTTCTGTGTGAATGGGTTCAGGTTCAAATTAACAAATCCTCCTATCAGAGACAGCTTTCTGGATCTTGATTCCACGAAAAATAGTTATTTGTGTATCAAATCTACGAACTACAAAGACGTCGATCCAGGCAATGATTTCTTTGGCATCTTACGAGAGATTATGGAGTTGACATATAATTATGACACAGAACCTGCTAATATCGTGATATTCAAGTGTGAATGGTTCGATCCGATTCAAGATCAAGGTTAGAAAATTGACAAGCATGGCCTTGTAGATATAAACTACAAGCGTAGATATCAAGGCTACGAACCATTTGTCCTATCAAGTCAGGCTCAGCTCGTGTACTTCACAACTTATCCTAGACGGAGGACAGCGAGGTCGGATTGGTGGGCAGTATGCAAGACTAAAGCTAGAAATACCTTTGACATTAACAAAATAGCTTATCAGGAGGACGATCTACCTCTTGTAACAAATATTATAGATGTGGACTCAATGGAAGTTACTCATTACACGAGTAATAATGTAGAAGATGTAAAATTATCCGAAGAGGAAGACGAAGTAGATGAAAGTGAAGACGAGGAGGAGGAAGAGGGAGAGGAGGACGAAGAAGGCGAACAAGATGAATTTTCTGAAGATGATTAAAAATAAAATATTTTGCCTGTAGAATGTAACTATATTTTGACTGTAGAATGTACTATTTTAACGAATATATGTATTATATTTTGACTGTAGAATGCTTTGAGATATGCATCACATTTTGACTGTAATGTAACTATATTTTTACTGTAGAATGTACTATTTTAACGAATATATGTATTATACTTTGATTGTACAATGCTTTGAGATATGTATCATATTTTGACTGTAGAATATACTATATATTTGTGTTTTTCTATATTCATCATATGTTGTTATCAAGTATGACAGGACGACGTGGAGGATTCGACAGGTCCCGAGGTAGACAGAGTGCTCCTCCGGTACTGCCTACTGTTGGTTTCGGATCGTCGTCGCCCAGTACTCCAGTATATTGATCACTCACATCTCCGACTGTTGGGACGAGTAGTTCCAGGCGTGATTATACTCCCTCGTCCAGCGTTCCTCCTGCTGATGGAACCATGGGGACAGATGAGCATGTCGATGAGGTCGTGACCACGTTGTCCCAACATCAGCAAGATCCTCCATGCGCACCTCTGGAGGAGACAAGGACAGAGATTTGGGCCGACGGTACAAAGTAAGTCAATTAGATGGTTTAGCATAATATATATCGTTTATTTCTTTATTTATCATATATTAACTTTTTTTATCAAAATAATTATCTCTGTATAGATATCGTCCATCGTCAGTTCAGAGACGCCTGGGCCAATTTTTGAGAAACAACTACGGTGGCCCTTGGATCAACTACTCTGAGCTCCAGAGGAGAGGAAGGCATTCTGGTTTACGCACTTCCAGGTAAAAGTATATTGAATAAATCCACTAATTTATGCATATTATATAACTTATCCGTGATGCTCACTTACTAAATTATTTATTGTAGCAAACGTATTTCTATCCTCCATACCGGGCCGAGTTGATCGAACGGCTCTTTCCTACCGTTGCCGCCAAGCTTATCCGAGATGCTCTGGATGACCAGAAGGCTCGTGATCGTGCTGAAAAACCGATCCAAGGTTGGATCACGCCTGAGCAGTGGACTGCGATGAGGGCTAGATTCGAAGATCCGAGCTACAAGGAAAGGTCAGAGAAGGCCAAGGCGGCTAGGCAGAATGCTGCCAAGTGGTGTGGTCGCTCGATTCCGATGACGGAATATTTTTGTCATTTGGTATATTTTTTCTTTTAAAATATATTATTTTAATGTAAGTACCATAAAACGGTAGTAGAAAAAAATGTTTAAGTTTAGTACTAAATAATATATTTTTAACAGGTACAGAGGGGTGGAGATGCAAACATGGTGACCGTCTTCTTGGCCACCCATCGCAAGGACGAAAATTTCATTGACGAGAGGGCCTAGCAGACCTATGTAAGTATTATTTTACTTTGTGTTAATTTTAATATAACTTAGGCAATCATCGAGTTTCCAAACCTTTCTAGGCCGAGTATCATAGATTGCGTGAGCGGGCGACTGCTAGTGCACCTACACCTGGAGAGGCTGGTACTTCCTTGCAGCCCGCTCCAGCTCCTCGGCGGACGACCTATGGGTGACTGCAGCTGGTGGTCTCCAGAGGGTTACGTACTATGGTACGGGATCCTATGGCACCCTGGTTGTGATGCAGTCATCTAGGGCCTCCCCGACAGCTACGTATTCTATACAGCCCTCGCAGTCGTCAGCCAGAGTCCAGGAGGCCGTTGACCGTCAGATTGCGTCTCTTCGTGACGAGTTACTGCGAAGGATGGAAGAGCAGCCCCTATCCCAGCCGCAGGCGGATGATCCGATGCTTATCACACGATTCGATATGCTCGACCGCAGCATCACGGAGCTCCAGGATTTGACAAATGATATTAGAGCCTCGACAGACCGTAACATCACGGAGCTGCAGGCATCACAGTTATCGATGGGCGAGAGGCTGACGATGATGCAGGATTCAATGTTTCAAAGCAGTACGAGGTTGTTATCTACCATGGATTCTTACAACCAGCGACTCGCAGACTTTGAGCGGGTACGGCCTCCTGGTGCGCCTACATCGATACAGACTCCACCGACGTCACTGTCTTCTCCATCGACATCGGTGTCCATGGGAGAAGTATGAATTGTTCTTATCCTTCATGCGCGTCGGTGGTCAGCCTCCTGCAGATCCGCAGTAGTATAGCTAGTTGCTGAATATTTGTATTTTTTGAATTATTTAGGATGAGATTGTATGGATATATATTTGCCGTATTCTTTACGATGAGATTTGCTGGATGCTTTCTTTTCTTCAAATTTTATTATATTATTTATATTAAATATGTTATTTTACCGGTGTTGAGTGTTCAACCCAAGAGGGTTAGCAAACCCAGAAATTCAACGGAGGGTTGCTCTGGGTCTATTTGTACAGATTGTGATTTAATAAATTGCAGGAATAATAGTTTGGAAATAATTCAGTATTCTTTTTTTATTTTTTCTGTAAAATTAGTAACGTTTTTAGCAATATTTAGCGACATTTAGCGACGTTTAAGCATGTCGCTAAATACGTCGCTAATTAGAGATGTTGTGCCACGTCGCTAATTATGTCGCTAAATATGTCGCTAAAAATGTCGTTGTACGTCACAAATTACTGACATGGCAGTATTGCCAGGTCATTAAAGACGTCGATGTAACGTCGCTATATAAGTCGCTAATTAGTGACGTTTAGCGATGTTAATCAACGTCGCTAATTAGTGATGATGTGTCGCTAAACGTCGCTAATTTAGCGACACATTTAAGTCACTAAAAAACGTCGGCATAGCGACGTTTAGCGACGTATTTTCTTTCAGTGACGTGCTTTGTTCCGACTTCTTTAAAATGTTGCTAATTATGTCGCTAAAAGTGATTAGCGATAATTTTTGGTCATTTAGCGACATTTTTTAACGTCGTTAATTTGACTTTTTCTGGTAGTGGACGGTCGGATGGACCAGAGGGCTACTCGATATGGCAAAAGAAGGTTGAGAAGATGCTTAGGAGAATGCGGTTGTCTAAACATCTGACTGACAACCTGTCACGCCCCAGTCCTAAAATACGTAGGACTAGGAATACGTAACACGCCCAGCCGTATGTATACGAACTCCAATATATGGAAAACGTATGCATACGTACGTTGTTCATGAATATCCAATCCACCAGTGGTAATATACTATCACAACAAGTCATACACAATCTATATCTCATCCACAGCACAAATAATTAGTAGGAAATAAGATTTTAAAACATAACTGAATATCCAAGACGAGTATTAAGTCTGATTGTCTGGTGGAAACAAATCCACTACAAAACGACTATACTGAAGTAACAACAGAATCTCTGAATAGTGGTAACAAAATCACAGGTACTCTGAGGATAAGGCCTCCTCAGTCAGGTACATGGAGTCAGGTCCAGGTCCGTACTCTTGTGGGTACTCCTGCTCGTCCATATCTGGAAAGGGACCAGGTCCTCAGTGGGACGTAACATGATACATATAAACATGCCAATAAGTACTGAAATATAAACATCCACTGGGTCACCTAACCGTCTATATGAATGCAGTTTGAGAACAACTTTCCAACCTGTGGGCTATCTGGCCATAAATGGGATTGACATGATTTTCTCGGAGAATCAGAGGCCTATAAAGCATGTCATCTTTTGAACGACAGAGGCCGTCAAGTAGTATAGGGGTTATCTTGCGTATCTCTGGTGGAGCGTACGGGTTATATATAAGGAAAGTGCAAAGGATCCCAAATGTCTTACTTGTTGTTCTCCCTATCCCATGCTCTTAGCATGCCATATCCATGACACGATAAAACCTCTAAATAACTGCCAGGTCTACTAGCATACAAAGTTTCTATCAACAGTTATTCCTAACGCACGGCTCATACGTACAGGAGGCCAGACCTGTCACACAGTCCGTGATCTATATGAGACTCACAACTTGTATAATACTGTGTCCTGACCAATGACTCATGATAATGGGTAGTCTCATAAAAATAGGTCTAATACAAATACACAAATAAAACAGAATGAGAGCATCATGTGGAATGTAAATAGTAGTACAATAGCAAGGTATACTTGTCGAGCAAAAGTTCTGGGTAGTGCACGTCCAACAGTATTTTTAGTTAAAGAAGTGAGGTTTTAGGGCTTGGGTGCATTGCATGGATATATATAGAGAATAAGAGACGGTGGAGGAAACTTAGTGGTTAAGAAACTACTGTTGATGTTTCTTTCTTCTCATTAGTTTAGGTTTCGGTCAAGGAGAGATTAGTAATAATAGTGTTGAGTGGTGGAATGAGAGACTTACACGTGTAGAAAAGCAAAGCAAAGCAAAGTTGAGTTTTGCTTCTGCTGCTGATATTTTCTAATGATTTATGGTTTTATGCGTAGTGAAAGGATTTTACGCAGGGGTTGGTATTAGGCGTAAAGAAAGGAATTAGGCGGGTTGGGTTTACGCGCAGTGAAAGAGAGAGTTTACGCGGGGTGGTTCTGCTACTGTTGTTATAGTTACGTGCGGAGAAGGGAGGCAAAGTTTTACGCGGCTGTTGCTGCTATTGTGGATTTTACGCAGGGAAGTAGTATACGCGGGTTTGGGTTTTTGGGTTAGCACCAATAAAAAATTCTATTTTCTATTTCTTTTCTTTTTTCTTATTAATAATATCTATATATATACATATTTATACATAGAAAATTTTGAAAATTATAGGGGTGCACATGGTTTAAACTGGCAACTGTCCAAAGGGTCTCTTACATGAAATAAATTTGGAAAAATTCATAATGGCTCTGTAAACCTCTAGATGTACAAATAATAGATATTTTTAATAAATAAATAAAAAATATGGTTTTCAGGATTATGGATCTTACATTCTACCCAACTTATAAAAATTTTGTCCTCAAAATTAAAACTAAGTCACTGTAGAAAGTCAAGAAGGGTATAAGATATAATTAATCAAGTAAATTTATACCTTGGTTTGTGAATAGGTTTGGAAAATGTTCACGCATTTCATCCTCGCGTTCCTAGGTAGATTCTCCTGGCGATCCATGCTTCCATGCTATGCGAACCAAGGAAATAGACTGGTTTCTCAATACTTTCTCTCGACGATCAAGGATTCCCACGGGTTGCTCTTGATATGACAAGCTTGACCCAATGGTGATTTCTGAATGGTTGAGAACATGACTGCTGTCCTCCATATATCGCCGGAGCTGCGACACATGGAATACGTCATGTACTCCTTCAAGTGAAGGTGGCAGTGCAAGTCAATATGCCACTTCCTCCACTTTTTCTAGCACATCAAATGGTCCAATATACCTTGGACTTAACTTGCTGCGTCCTCCGAATCGAATTGTGCCTCTGGTAGGTAATATCCTTAAGAAGACATGATCGCCTTCTTTGAACTCCAAGGGACGACGGTGAAGGTCTGCCCACTGCTTCTGCCTGTCTTGCCCTGCTCGCAGGTGTCCTTGTATCTTTTTAACTGTCTCAACAGTGTTGACTACTAATTCTGGTCCCAAAATCTAACGTTCTTCCACGTCACTCCAACACACAGAAGATCTATACTTTCTTCCATACAATGCTTCAAACGGAGCCATCTGGATGCTTTCTTGATAGCTATTATTGTAAGAAAATTCCATAAGATATAGATGGTCCTCCCAGGATCCTCCAAAGTCTAACATACAAGCCCTTAACATATCCTCCAGTGTCTGAATAGTATGCTCTGATTGCCCATCTGTTTGCGGGTGATAAAATATACTGAACTTCAGACGATTTCCAAGGCTCTCTTGTATGCTTCTCTAAAAGTGTGATGTAGAGTGTAAATCTATGTCTGATACAATGCTTACTAGTATGCCGTACAGTCTCACGATCTACCTCATATATAAGTCAGCACAAGCTTCTGTAGATTGGCAAACTCTAGAAGGCAAGAAATGGGCTGACTAGGTGAGTCGGTCCATTATTACCCATACTATATCTCTTCCACTTGGACTTTTGGGAAAACCTGTAATGAAGTCCATAGTGATGTGTTCCCACTTCCATTCTAGAATCAGGAGTGTTTGCAATAACCCTGTTGTTCTCTGGTGCTCCGTCTTTACTTGCTGACATACCAAACATTTAGCTACAAAGTGAGCTATCTCTCTTTTTATTCCATGTCACCAAAAGTGTTATTGTAAATACTGATACATCTTGGTGCCTCTAGGATGAATAGAATATATTGAACTGTGGGCTTCTGCCATTAGCTCTTGTCGAATTTCTCCATTTGGAACATAAAGACGATTACCACATCGTAATATTCCGTCATCATGAATGCGCAATCCGGTCTGCTCTCCGGCCTCTGTTCTTTCCTTTAATCTTCTGAATCTGGCGTCTGTAGGCAATGTTGCCTTGATTCTTTCTACTAGTGATGATTGTACTTGTAAATTGGTTAGTATCCCATTGGCTCTGGGCAAAATTACTTCAATGCCAAGACCTTGCAAGTCCTTTAATAATTCCCTCTGTGCTGTTAAGAAATAAGCTGCTGGTTTTTGGCTTAACGTGTCTGCTACAATGTTAGCCTTGCCGAGGTGATAATGTAGCTCTATCTCAAAATCTTTTATCAACTCGAGCCATCTACGTTGCCTCATATTTAACTCCTTCTGTGTAAAAACATACTTGAGACTTTTGTGGTCGGTATAGATTTCCACTTGTTCCCCATATAAGTAATGTCTCCATAACTTCAGAGCAAATACAACGGCTGCAAGTTCCAAGTCATGAGTTGGATAATTCTTTTTATGTACTCGTAACTGCCTAGATGCATATGCAATCACCTTGCCATGCTGCATCAATACGTATCCCAGGCCTTTCCCTGATGCGTCACTGTAGATCACATAGCTTCCTGATCCTGATGGAATAGTCAATACTGGTGCTGTAGTCAGTCGCTTCTTCAACTCCTCGAAAGCGGCTTGACATTCGTTGGTCCATATGAACTCTTGATCCTTGCAAGTCAACCGAGTCATAGGTGTTGCTATCTTTGAGAAATTTTCTATGAATCGTCGGTAATATCCCGCAAGTCCAAGGAAACTTCTCACCTCTGCTGCTGATTTAGGAACAGGCCATGTCTCGACTGCCGAGATCTTTTTTGGATCAACAAAAATACCATCTCTTGTAACAACATGTCCAAGAAATGAAACTCTGTCCAAAAAGAACTCACATTTATTGAGTTTTGCATATAACTGCTCTCTTTTCAAGGTCTCTAGAATAATACGCAGGTGCTTCTCGTGCTCCTCATGGCTCTTTGAATAGACAAGTATATCATCTATGAAGATGACTACGAACTGGTCCAAATATTGATGGAATACTCGATTTATTAAGTCCATAAAGATGGCTGGAGCATTGGTCAATCCAAATGGCATGACCAAAAACTCATAATGCCCATATCTTGTCCGGAATGCAGTCTTCGGGATGTCCTCCTTTCGTACCTTCATCTGGTGATATCTTGATCTCAAATCTATCTTTGAGAACACCTTGGCTCCACTGAGTTGATTAAATAAGTTATCAATACGTGGTAGTGGATATTTATTCTTCAATATCACTGCATTTAAGGCTCTATAGTCAATGTACATACGTACTGACCCATCCTTCTTGGGTACAAACAACACTGGTGCTTCCCAGGGTGATGCACTTGGTCGGATGAAACCTTTATCTTCTAGTTCCTTTAATTGTGTCTTTAGTTCATCCATCTCCTTCTTCGCCAATCTGTAAACATGTGATGCTATGGGTGCTGCTCCTGGTGTCAATTCAGTTGAGAATTCTACGCCTCTATTTAGGGGTAGTCCTGGTAATTCTTCTGGAAAGACGTCTGGGAATTCTGAAATAATGGGATGATAGACAACATCGTCCATTGTGAGCTGTATACCATCAAGGATTTCTGTGGATCCTCATACAAACTCAAGTTCAGGCTGGCTGGGTACCTTAAAAAGAATGCTTCCTCCAAAGCAATCGAAGAAAGCATGGTACTTTCTCAGACAGTCCATCCCAAGCATAATATCAAAAGTTGGCATAGGAAGGACTAAGAGTCGGGCATTCATTTCTCTACCATGTATCGCTATAGGACACGATCTACAAATTCTATTAACATGTACTACTCCTCCTCTGGTAAGAATTCTAATACAACTAGGTAAAGGTGTGGAGGCAATATTGTGTTTGGCAATAAAACTAGATAATATGAATGAGTGGGTGGCTCCCGTATCAAACAATGTCACAGCAGGAAAAGTAAAAATAAGAGTGATACCTGCTATGACATCAATCTCCTGATCCAGGTCATCCACTTCCATTGCAAAAGCTTGCCCGTTCCTCTGTGGTTGTCCCTGTCTGGCCCTCGCGAATTGATTCTCCTGGGCAGGCAGCGGTGGTCCTCGCTGAAATTCTCCTACTGTCGGAGGTCGAGGTGCTCCTTATCTCATCAATTATGGAGCTGGCTTTGATGCTGGAAGTGCTAGGCTCTGTGCTGGCGGTGGAAGTGTTAATGTTTGTTACATAGGACAGTCTTTCAACATATGCTATCCGGAACCACATCTCATATATTGTCCTAGGCGAGATCGACAGTCCCTCATAATATGTCCGTGTTTCCCACAATAATTGCAGTGGGGCTTCTCTGGGACCTGGTACGGTCCTGCTCTGTGCTGGTACTGCTATTGCTGAGCTAGAGGATGTCTGATAGGTCCTTCTTGTTGTGTCCTTGTCGGTCCTGTATGTGTCCTTGCTGGTTCTTGTTGCGTCCCCAGCTGAACTCCTTTTCCTCGGCTGATGGTTTCTTGTAATCTGGCTTCTGTTAATACCTCGGCATAAGAGATACGGGATTGGGAGCTAGTGTAGTGTTGTAGCTCTTGAGTCAGTCCGTGGTGAAACCTTTTAGCTCTAGCCAAGTCATCTGGTATCATGGCAGCGCCATATTTGCTAAGGTGACTAAACTCGGCATCGTACTCGTCAACTGTTCTGTTCCCCTGTTCCAGGTGGAGAAACTGATCGTACAATGCATCTCTGACGGTGTCCGGGAAGTACTTCCTTTCAAAGCACTCCAGGAACTGCTCCCATGTCTGGTATGTACCCAGCTGGCGTTCCATAGATTCCCACCAATGGTGAGCATTACCATATAGGAGTGTCCTTACACCTGTCATCCATAGGTCTGCAGGTAGCTATGATGCCTCTAATAGCTTCCGAGTGTGAGTGATCCAGTTGGTAGTTTCCTCTGGACTCTCAATGTCTGTGTACGGCCTTGGACCCATTTGTACAAAGTCCTTTATTGAACCAACTCTGGCTGGAGCTAGTGCTTGAGTTGGTACAGTAGTCTTTGCAGCCATCCTTTCAAGTGCTGCTAGGAACTCTTGTCTCTGTTCTGCTGCTTGTTGTCTCTGTTCCTGTATCATTATCTGGAAGAATTGGAACAGTTGTGCCTGGCCATCCTGCGGTGTCGATGAGGCTGGAAGGTTCCCATTAGGTGGAACGGAAAGATCGGATGGAACTGGATTGTGAGTCTGTCCATCTGTTTCTGGAAGTCTAGGAGTGGTTGAGGTCCCTCCTTGAGTCTGACCATTGACTCCGGGAGTTGTGTCATTATTGGTGATAGTACATCCCTTCTGCATATCCATCTTTCTGCAGGTAATGTATACAACATTTAGAAGGGGTTCAGGAATCAAACAGGATGCGAATATTAAATAGGGTGTAGTAGCATGAAATACGCTGAGGAATTTGCCCGTGGAAAACATAGATTCAAAACTGTCAGCGTAAATCATGGTTTTAGAACTATCCGCATAAGGCAGAGAATCAAGGAAGTTTGGCGTAAAATATGGCTCTTGGAAAAGTCTGCGTAAAAGTCTGCCCGCATAATTCTGTATAAAAGTTCTACGCAAGAAAAGATCGGTTGCGCAAAGTTATGTTGTGTAAAGTCTGCACGAAAAATTTACCCGTGCGTAAAATCTGCGTAGAAATTGTCTGCGTAAAGTATAGCATACCTTGCAGCATAAAGTTGTACGAGTAACTCTTCATTTTTCCTCGGATGAGTTTGTCGGTCAAATCAGGGAATCTGACATCTGACAAAAGTACCGCACGATGATCGAGAGGGCGGCTGTGATGATAATTTTGCACAGAGACCCAGGTTGTCGTTTAGTGATAGAAGTTGTTTTACGCATCTATAAGGAAGGAAATGGGTCTTCGAAATACGCTGCCTATAGAAATGAGTTTTATGCTCAGGAAATGACAAAATCAAAATGCTAAGTCAAAAAGTTGTTTCTTGCACAAGGCTCGAGACATATCTCTGCATTTAATGCATGAGATTTGGTTTTACTTGGTCATGGCTGGGAAAGCTAAGTCTGTGATAAATATGCATTATATTACCATCTATACACTTTACGCCTAATCAGGCTATTCTACACTATTTTTAACTATTATTCATAATTCCTCAAGTTTACGCTGGGGTGTTTGTATGATTTGTCATACGCAGGATTAGGAAGACTAAGGGAATGTGGGTAGCAGTTTGTCATAACCGCAGCGTAACGTTGGCAATCTTCTTTATATCTTGGCTTTTTATGCCAACTAGGCGGTTTGTTTGGTCTTTACGCCAACAACAGTCACCTTGTTTGATCTCTAAAAATAGATATTCCTGGTCACAGCGTAAAGGGGTTCTGGCATAAACTCAGGTTATCCAAATATAGGGTAGTTGGAAGAAGAAATGAGGTTTCAGTCCAGTGTGAATGAGATCCTTATTCTCTATTCCTATACACAGGCTTGTTTGGTACAGTTACGTAACCAAGACAATATATTCTTGAACTGCATGGGCCACCACCAAAAATATGTCACGCCCCAGTCCCAAAATACGTAGGACTAGGAATACGTAACACGCCCAGCCGTATGTATACGAACTCTAATATATGGAAAACGTATGCATGAGTACGTTGTTCATGAATATCCAATCCACCAGTAGTAATATACTGTCACAACAAGTCATACACAATCTATATCTCATCCACAGCACAAATAATTAGTAGAAAATAAGAGTTTAAAACATAACTGAATATCCAAGACGAGTATTAAGTCCGATTGTCTGGTGGAAATAAATCTACTACAAAATGACTATACTGAAGTAACAACAGAATCTCTGAATAGTGGTAACAAAATCACAGGTACTCTAAGGGTAAGGCCTCCTCAGTCAGGTATGTGGAGTCAGGTCCAGGTCTGTACTCTTATGGGTACTCATGCTCGTCCATATCTGGAAAGGGACCAGGTCCTCAGTGGGACGTAACAAGATACATATAAACATGCCAATAAGTACTGAAATATAAACATCTACTGGGTCACCTAACCGTCTATGTGAATGCACTTTGAGAACAACTTTCCAACCTGTGGGCTATCTGGCCATAAATGGGATTAACACGATTTTTCGGAGAATCAGAGGCCTATAAAGCATGTCGTCTTTTGAATGACAGAGGCCGCCAACTAGTATAGGGGTTATCTCGCGTATCTCCGGTGGAGCGTACGGGTTACATATAAGGAAAGTACAAAGGAGCCCAAATGTATTACTTGTTGTTCTCTCCATCCCATGCTCTAAGCATGCCACATCTATGACACGATAAAACCTCTAAATAACTACCAGGTCTACTAGCATACAAAGTTTCTATCAGCAGTTATTCCTAACGTACGACTCATACGTACAGGAGGCCAGACCTGTCACGTAGTCCATGATCTATATGAGACTCACAACTTGTATAATACTGTGTCCTGCCCAATAACTCATGATAATGGGTAGTCTCATAAAAATAGGTCTAATGCAAATACACAAATAAAACAGAATGAGAGCATCATGTGGACTGTAAATAGTAGTACAATAGCAAGGTATACTAGTCGAGCAAAAGTTCTGGGTAGTGTACGTCCAACAGTGTTTTTAGTTGAAGAAGTGAGGTTTTAGGGCTTGGGGTGCATTATATGGATATATATAGAGAATAAGAGGCGGTGGAGGAAACTTAGTGGTTAAGAAACTACTGTTGCTGTTTCTTTCTTCTCATTGGTTTAGGTTTCGGTCAAGGAGAGATTAGTAATAATAGTGTTGAGTGGTGGAATGAGAGACTTACACGTGTAGAAAAGCAAAGCAAAGCAAAGTTGAGTTTTGCTTCTGCTGCTGATATTTTTTAATGATTTGTGGTTTTATGCGTAGTGAAAGGATTTTACGCAGGGGTTGGTATTTCGCGTAAAGAAAGGAATTAGGCGGGTTGGGTTTACGATCAGTGAAAGAGAGAGTTTACGCGGGGTGGTTCTGCTACTGCTGTCGTTATAGTTACGCGCGGAGAAAGGAGGCAAAGTTTTACGCGACTGTTGCTGCTATTGTGAATTTTACGCAGGGAAGTAGTATACGCGGGTTTGGGTTTTTGGGTTAGCACCAATAGGAAATTCTATTTTCTACTTCTTTTCTTTTTTCTTATTAATAATATATATATATATATACATATTTATACATAGAAATTTTTGAAAATTATAGGGGTGCACATGGTTAAACTGGCAACTGTCCAAAGGGTCTCTTACATGAAATAAATTTGGAAAAATTTATAATGGCTCTATAAACCTCTAGATGTACAAATAATAGATATTTTTAATAAATAAATAAATAATAGAGTTTTCAGGATTAGGGATCTTACACAACCCCCCAGTAGAGACTGATCCCATATTTGAGCAATTGGAGACAAATGACAGTCAATTGTTTACACAATTGATAAATTCAATGGAACCATCGATGAAAGACATGGTTCAGAATACGAATTCTCTAAAGCAATTATGGGAGATCCTGGCGGCAACGTTTAATGAAAAATATGATTTGTCCAGTATCTACGACTCAGTCGTTGGTGTATACCGAGCAAATCATGGAGACAAATCTCGCAAGCACAATTATCGGGCCTTTAAGACTATGACTGATGAGATTGACCATATTTTACCTCTCATAACGGATATCAATGAGGCCAAGGCCCAACGTGAGAAGCTTTTGTTATGTCATATCTGGCATCTCTCTGTCCTGATGTGGACTCTGCTTGCTCTCAGATCATTGTTGGATATGATGTTCCATCTTTGATGGAGGTCCACTATCGCGTTCTTCGAGCAGCAAAAGTAGTTGAGACCACTCTAGGTGATGCTCCTGTTAATCAATCTGCTCTTGGTGCGGCTCGTCCTAGATTTTATAGTAGACGTCGTAGTGGCCGTAATGCTGGTCGTGATAGGGGACAAGGCAATGGCGATCGTGATAGAGGAAGATCATGTACATGATTTAAGTATGGTCAGCATGGTTATTTCCAGTAGCAGTGTCCTAAAGCTCCTTCCTCCAATCTTATAACGGACGTTCCTGATGATGACGTTCGATCTGTCCAGATGACTGCAGAGTCATATACAAATTTTCTTGAGTTCCAAGATTAACGTCGTGGTGAAGCATCCACATCTGGATCCACAGCCGGGTACTCCATAGCATGTGCGGTGAGGTCCAACCAGTAGGTGATTGACTCTGGTGCATCAGCTCACATGACTGACGATGCAGGTAAGATATACCATTATATATCGGTTTGACAAATTTATGATATTACTGTTGCCAATGGTGGTTCACTAACAGTCCATGGACGTGGAAGTGCCCATCTTTCTTCTGGAATATCACTCAATTTCGTATTACATACACCTAGCAACATGTTCAGTTTACTTTCCATTAGTCAGATTACTCGCGACATGCATTGTTTGGTAATATTTTTTCTGATGGTTTTATTTTTAGGACCTAAATACTGGAAAGACTGTCAGTAGGGAGCATATGGCCGGAGACTTGTACCTGTTTAATAAACATTTTGCTTGTACCAGCATGAATCTCGATCCTTTTGAGCTACACTGTCGTTTGGGCTATCCATCTAACCAAACTCTCCAAAAAATTTACCGATCTTTAGATATTAATGTTTTTTTTCATTATGAGTCGTGTAAGTTGGCTAAACATCATCGGGTTTCCTATCCGATAAGTTAAAATAAATTTTTATCTGCTCCTTTCGAGTTGGTGCATTCTGATATATGGGGGTCATGTCCGGTTGACTCGATGATGGGTTTCAAGTACTTTGTTACATTTGTTGATGATTACTCACGTGTCACTTTTTTCTATCTGATAAAAAATTGCTCTGAACTATTTGACTTTTGATGCAATTTTTATGCAAAAATTAAAACACAATTTGATGTTCCGATTAAATATCTTCTAAGTGACAATGGTCGTGAGTATATGTCTCGTGAGTTCAATTCGCCTATGTCTTGACATAGCATCATCCTCCAAACTTTATATCCTTACACACCACAACAGAATGGTGTGGCCGAACGCAATAATCGCCATCTCTTAGAAATGATGCGTGCTCTTAGGTTTCAAGCACATACTCCCAGAAGATTTTGGTCGGATGCGGTACTTACAACTTTCTATCTTATTAATCATATGCCATCGTCAGTTTTTAATGGTGCTTCTCCTTTTTCTTGGCTATATCCTAAAAGAGAGATTTTCTCTACGTCTCAAAATTTTTTGTTGCTTGTGTTCGAGATACCAGACCAACCCTTTCTAAATTATACCCTAAGGCAATCCAATGTGTTTTTCTTGGGTATCATAAATATCAGAAAGGGTGTCGTTATTTTTCTCCTACCTTTAAGAGGTATTATTTCTCTTAAAATGTTACCTTTGTTAAAATCGAGTTTCATCCACTTTCAAAAACTATAATTCCAGTACCCCAAGTGTATCCAAAGAAGGATTTCTTGTTGTTCCCTATTCAAACACACCAGCCCCCCTAAGGGTGCCCTCCCCTACCAAGCCAGTATTCCAGTTTGATAGTTCGCATATACCATTTCAGTCAGTACCGCCATCGTCCGAACGAGCTTCGCAGATAGTGCCCACAGGCACAGAGTCATCATCCTCCTATAGCTCAACTAATTCGCCTCTGCCTATTCCCCCAGCTCGACCTCGTTGTGCCAGTTGTGATCATCTCTTGTATGTTAAAAACTACAAAGTGCTCACGAGCCACACTCAGTCTTTGATAGCTACTATTGATGGGATTTAGATTCCTAATACTGCTGAGGAGGGTCTTAAATATCCCGGTTGGCGTGCTTCTATGGAAGAGGAGATGAAAGTGCTTCGGCAGAACCAAACTTGAGACTTGGTAGATCTATTGCCTGGTAAGCATGTAGTAAATTACAAATGGGTGTTCATGATCAAAGTAAACTGGATGGCACTCTTGATCGACTAAAGGCTTGTCTGGTGGATAAAGGATATTCCCAGACCTATGGTGAGGATTATTTTAAGATATTTTCTCTAATTGCAAGGATGACCTCTGTACAAATTCTCTTGGCCTTAGATGTTCACTATGACTGGACATTACTTCAGCTGGATATCAAGAATGTATTCCTCTAAGGGGATCTTGACGAAGAAGTATGTGTGGTGAAATCTCCCGAGTTCGTTGCAAGGGAGGGTAAAGTGTATCATCTGAGAAAGGCCCTCTATGGTCTCAAACAATCACCTCATGCATGGTTTAGTCTATTTACACATGTTGTCACTTAGTTTGGCATGTGTCAATCGAAGAAGGATCATTCAGTATTTTACCGACAGACATCAATTGGAAGGATACTACTTAGTGTATATGTTGATTACATTGTGATCACGGGAGATGCCAATCAGGGCATTGCAGGACTAAAGAAGTTTTTGGGAGAATATTTCAGACCAAGGATATGGGATCGCTAAACTACTTCTTAGTTGTTAAAGTCAATCAAAAAAAGAGGCACATTGACATATCTCAGAGAAAGTATGCGCTAGAAATACTAAATAATGCAGGAATGATGCTAGCCAAGGGAGCAACGTCGCCAATGGACCCAGGAGAAAAGTTACTCCCCGTCGAGGGGGTACCGATGACTAATTTGATCAATATCATCGAGTGGTTGGAATACTCAACTACTTTGTGGTTATGACTCATTCAGATATATTTTTTGTCGTCAGTGTCGCGAGTAGATTTATGTCTTCTCCACGAGTTCCACATTAGCAGGCAGTTCTCAGAATTCTGCACTATCTAGTCCAGAATCCTGGAAAAAGAATTCGAAGGTATCGAACCCAGGGATCTATTTCTATTTTTGTGTAATAATTTGCATGGAGAATCAGGGACATACAAATGTTAAGTGTTTTATAGTTGCTAACTGGGTGCAAGCCTGACGGATAGATGATCTACATCTGGTTACTCGGTATTTATTGGCAGAAACTTGGTATCGTGGAAGAGCAAGAAATAGAGTATGATCGCACGATCAAGTTCTGAAGCAGATTATCGAGTTATTGCTCATGGCACAGCAGAGGTATTATATATGAAGCATATGCTACAAGAACTGGAAGAAGAAGCAGGATCTAAAGCAGCAAATATGTGATGTGTTAACCAGTCCGATATCCATATTGCTACCAATCATGTATTCCATGAAAGGGTGAAGCAAATTGAAATTGACATTCACTTCGTCTATAATGAGTATAAAAAATAGATAATAAAGTTTTATTACATGAGGACCGGTGATCAGATAGCTGATATCTTCACACAGTCTTTTGGGTCCTTGGGTTCAATTTCTGTGTAACAAACTAGGCATGATTGACATATATGCTCCAGCTTGAGGGAGTGTGTTAAGTATTATATTAGTAATGGGCTTTAGTCCCGCATCGGGTAGAGTAATAGATATAGGGTTTAGCCTCTCCTATATATATTTAGTCTTCTCATCAATAAAAATTATCCCATTATTCCAATTCTACATACGATATATGATCTCCCCTCCCATATAACCTCACATCTCATCTATAACACGCAAGATTAAGACCTCTATCTAGTGCATCAAGTCATAATAGTATAAATATATGTATATCATGTCACGAGTCCTAATACCTAATATAGAATCCAGTCACTAAGAACATGTCAACAAGGGATTCTACCACATGAAATATCGTTTTGAGTGTCCTAAGGTCTGACATATAAAGTATGAGCATATATGTGGTAACTTGATGACAACTCTAAATATCGATATACGACTCCGCTAACGGACGTCGGCACCCAAATATAACTCGGAAGTTAAGTAACGACTATGGTCATAGGGTAACACATTATGCACAAGAAGTAAATATGATAATAATTATTATTATATATAATATATATAATAAGAGGAACTGTAATACAGCATGGCAAGGTACACTTGCCTGCTCCCGGTTGCTACAAAAAAATCTGTACAACGTCCACGTCCGAAGAGGTTGCAGATCCCAAATATCCTAAAGAAGAAATTTAAATCAAATACTACTCAACACTTTCTACATTATATCTCTAGTCTATTGGTGCTATACTATAGACATATCCATGTCTTTATGAATACTCGTAAAAGTCTGCGTTGTATAGTTTGTTCTCTACTTGTAACAAATAATGCACCTATTAGATTTATTTAATAAATTTTAGGGTTAAATATGTTGTAGGCCTTCACGTCAGCTTTCTGAAACATCAAAGGGATCGTATTTTCATGTACGAAAGCCCTCGAAATAGCAAAAAACTGAAATACGTTCATTTTTTGGACACCTAAAACTCAAATAATTTTTTAGAAAGTTACAGATCGAATTTGGCTTATTAATTTATATATTTAGAAATATAACCTTGATATGGTTCTTTTAAAAAAATTAGAGATTAAACGGATTTCTGAGTTGGGAGTTATGGCCTTCCTAAGTTTCTTTGACTCCCAAAAAATGAGACTGAATTATATGACGAATTTGGGCTATTTAACAAGCTTTGGTACACGGATTTGCACAAAGTGGATGGGTTCAACATGGAATGGGTATATATCTTCATGATAATAACATTGGTATATATATAAATCTTTATTACAAATGAGAGGGAAGAAGTTGAAGGGATAGAAACATACCCAAGTATTTGGATTACGGTAGGCGCTTACGACGCATTTTCGGCCTCTAGGAGATTCGGATGACCTCCAAACCACTTGGGACTCGAAGGGGGATGTCTTGGCCTTGAGGTAAAGGTGTTTTTGAACTATGGGAAGGCATGAACAGTGGTGTGCATGCGATGTACAGCAGCAGCAGCAGTCGGCATGTTGTCTAGTTCCTCTCGGCCTCCTTGGTTGGTGTTGTCGGCTTAAGGGGTTATGGGGGTGGAAGGGAAAGGAAAGGAGAGAAAGGAGAATGATGGAGAAGAAGAGGAGGAATGGGGAGGGGTATCTCACAGCTTTAAGGGGGGTGAAAGGGTCGGTTATTAGGTTTTAAAGGAGTTGGGATGTTTATATATATAGGTCAATACCTAGATAGATTGTTTAGGTGTTTAAAACCTAGGGCTATGATTAAATGAGGCTCAATATGGCATGTAGGAGCTGCCATCTACATATATGGGCTGTTATTTAAATAATTTGGCATGGGTTTAATTGGTTAAAAATATGGAATGTGCATAGGATTTAATTCCAAAAATAGGAAGATATTGAATTTTAAATTTAAATGGTTGCCATATGTTATTTTGTGTGTACAAATATGTGTTTGATATGTTGTAGGTTAGGTAATGGATGTGGGATATTGTGCATGAGTCATAGAAGCTGGTTTAAGGTTCGGATTAGGTGTTTGGGCTCGGTTGAGGTTGATTACAAAATAGGTGTCGCATAAGGCAACGAATTTAGTCAAGGTGGTTTATAATATTTATGGAGCATGCGGGGGCTCAAATAAATAGGACACAAATTTTATGTACATAGTAGGCCCAATTAGGCTCTTGAATATCAAATTTACTAGAAGAATTCAATCCGTGTTGCGTAATAAAATTGTCCGCAATAAAAAAAGGGGTATAAGTGTCATTTTTTCGTAAAATATGTCGCAAAAGTTGTATGACTAAAATAAAGCATGTGAAGGTAAGTTTGTGAGGGATAGTTATGTCATAAGCATAATTTGGCTCGATTAGGTCGAGGATGCAAAGCTTGTTGGAAGAAAAAAGCTAGTGTAGCGCTCAAGATATTAATGCCATGGTGAAGAGTTTAAAATACAATAAAATAAAATTCCAAGAGAGAATTAATAAACCTAAAAAATCTAAATTTCCAAGAATAACCCTAACCTAAAACCAGAGGGCTTAAAGAAAGCCTATGACACAGTTGATGCGTAAGAAGCATGAATTTATTTAGACAGATGAGTCAATATTCTATAACCTAAAGAACCAACTTACTACGGGACCAATATTAACTATTCCTTTCGATTCATGAGGGTATGTGATCTATAGTTATGCAACCGAGAAAGGATTAGGATGTATTTTATTGCAGCATGGAAAGGTTGTGTCTTATGCTTCTAGACAGTTGAGAATCCATGGGAAAAATTACCAAACACGTGACCTAGATCTCTTTGTAGTGGTCTTTGCTTTGAAGATTTGGAGATAGTACATGAATAGAGAGGAGACAAGAATTTTTTTTTTTATCATAAGAGTTTAAAGCACATATTTTTATAGAAGGACTTGAATATGTGGCAGAGAAGTTCGTTTGAGATGATGAAAGATTTTGATATTTAGTTAGATTATCATTCAGGATAGCGAATATAATAGCAATTAGCTTGAGTAGGAGGCCTATGGCATTATTTATGGCAATTCAAAATCATCCAGTAGAGGACTTGCAGGATCCTTAAGTAGTGATCATCTTAGCCAAGGTGAAGGGCCAATTGGCCAATCTTTAAGTACAATCATCCTCAGGAAAGAGGATTAAGGTATCACTTTTTACCGATGCGAGATTAGTAGACTCTGAAAAAGGACAAAAGATGGATTATAGATCAGACTAAGGATTCATGAAGACGAGATATTGACATATGGATATCATCTTTATGTTCATAATTAGGAGATTTGACATAAGGCTATGAGTAAGGCACATAAATTAATATATTATATTCATCCAGGAGGTACGAAGATGTCGGAATTTGAGAGTATTATCAATGGCAAGAGATTAAGAGGGATATAGCTCAATTTATTTAGAGATGTTTGGTTTGTTATCATGTCAAGGTCGAACACCAGAGATCAACAAGATTTTTGCTGACACTTCTAATTCCAAAGTAGAAGTGGGAGCATATTACTAAGAAATTTATGGCTATATCTTCAAGGAGCTGAGCAAATAATATCCAGTATAGGTGATCATAGATCAACTCACCAAGTCATCTTATTTCTTACCTTTCATAGTCAGAGATATGGACAGTCGGAGTACACCATTCACATCCTAAAGGATATGCTGAGAGCATGTATGCTGAATTTTAGAGGATCTTGGCACTACTAAAATAAGTAGAATTAGCAACAATGTTAGCAACTCCTTTAAAAGGAGTAATTGGTGCTAACGTAACTAGTGATGCCTTCAAAATAAATAGCTAATAGTGACATTTGGCAATATTTATGTTCTAATGTTGCTACTATAATGATGCACTACTCCTCAAACGTTGCTACAAGTCGGTAAGGTCACCAATTTAGCAACTTCATTATCCTCTGAGTCGTTAATCGTTACTTATTCTAGGTTATACTATTGTATCGTTAGATATTGCTAAATGTCGATAGTGTAACCAGAAGCCCTAATCCTCTCTCCTCTCCACTTTTTTTGCGAGTCCCATCTCCCCCTCCCCCACCTGTTGAGTTCTCTGCCCCTACCACTACACTCTGGTGGCCTGGTCGTTCATCCCCGACCCCGACATTAGGTATCCTTCCCCTCTTCTCGGATAAGCTTTGATCATGATAAGATCCTATCGATAATTATAATTAGCCTATGCCTGAGCTTAAACTAATCTTAACAAGCCACAAATTTATTAACTATATTTTCTAGTACTATGACAAGTCCCCTCTCTTTCTCATAGGTTCTGAAACCTAGAAATTTTGTACTTGTTTAGAGGATTTGACAAAAAATGAATAGCCCGTATAGAAAGTTGGTTGATTGTTGATGGTTGGTATTTTGAGAGTGCCCCCCCCCCCCTCTCCCAATAATTGTGGGTTGGTTTGTCAACTTTGATCATGATAAGCTTTGTATTCTCTAGTAGCGGCATCAATCTGACCACTTTGGTTGGATAGTAAGATTTTAATAATCTGACCACTTTGTATTCTCTAGTAGAGGCATCAAATACTAATCCAACGAACATGGTGTGTATATTAACAGTAAAGCTATTATTTTCTTGTAGCAACCATTATCTTTCTTGAATGCATATCTTCGTAACATGGAAGGGGCGAACAAGGAACAATATGCTCCTGCAACTATATGTCAAACATCTATATCTCAAAAGTTATGATAACTAATATATGAATGAAAGATAGAAATACAGAAAATGATGCCTTTCGACATAATTTTGGATGATGAAATTATGCATTTGACCAAATATTTTTCGTACTTTTAGTTGGGCATTGTAATGGCCTTAGAACATATTCCTCTCCATATTGCCTATTACTGATATAAGAAGACCCACGGTACCATACTATATGCATAATAGGAGAAGGAAATGAAGAGAGTAGAAAATAGAATATAAAGTACACAAAAACAGAATATAAAGCTTGGATTTGCAATATTTATTTCTCATACATAAAAGAGAATATAAAGTACATCTTTTATAACAAAATATTATATGGATAGCCAATGAGCGGACCAGGCTAAAATTAGCAGTCTGACTTGTCATTGACCAAGCGAGGCTAAACTTAGCAGTATTGACTTTTTAATATTCATTCAAGACTAAAATTAGCAGTTTAGACTTATCAGTAACCAGGCGAGGCTAAAATTAGCAGTCAAAATTTTGCAATGACCATATGGATGTCCCTTCCCCCATACTTAATTGGCAATGATGATGCGACGATCCATCGATCACTCATTTTTAGTGTGCAACTGATTACTTATCTTAGTTTTATATTATTGGGTGCTTCTAGTTATCTTTAATAATATATACTACACAAATTTGATGACAATTTGTGATACCATATATGAGCAGAACTATAAGTGTCCTAAGTAGTGTAAGCAAGAAAAGAATGAGTTTAGTTGTTGTTCTGAGCCTTTACTTGATTTGTTATTTTTTTTATAATCTTTGTTATAATATAACTTGCATGATCACTTAACTCCCTTGTTTTTTCTGGAAAACCTGTAGTATCAATCATTAGTCTCTCTTTCTCTCTGTACCTCCCACACACCTCTCTCTTAATATAATGTTTCAGTTTATTTACATTTAGTTCCCCAAGAACTTGCAAAAATATATTTATTGGACTAGCTCCAACAATATTGTAACTTTAGTGACTCTCAATGGTAAGATATATCATGTTGACTTCTACAAAGGAGTAGAACACAAAAAACATAGGAGTAAAGTGATGGACGGAAGAGCTGAATGTTCATGCCTTAATAGACTATGATTTATTATTCTTTTCGTTACTGTAGCAAAATAGTGTTCATCTTTCAGGGTCCTTGACAGAATCACATGTTGCGAGAAGATATATAATTATAGTTCTCATGCGGGTGTTAAAACACGATTTGTTTGAGAACCATAAGGATATGTCTTCTCGTAACATGTTATTCTGTCAAAGACCCTCAATGTGAACATCATGTTGCCACGGTAGCAAAATACTAATGAATTATTGTATTTTAAGGCATGCACATTTTGCTTTTTCGTCTATTACTGTACTCCTATATATATGCCTTCTATTTTATTTTTTTGTAGATCATAAAAGTTACAGTCTTGTATGCCTAGTACATGAAAATATTCTTCGCAAGTTCTTGGAAAACTAAATGCAGACAAACTAGAAATATATTTAAAAATGGAAAGATGAATACATTTATGCACACTCCATGGAAAAGATAGATACAGACATAGGAATATTAACAATTGTTGTATTTGAAAAATATTGTATCAATGTACCATTGTACCAAAATTACTGTTTTAATATACCATCTGGATCAAATATTTTTTGTATCAATGTATTATTTATTATCTCTGTATCAAATATGTTGTCTACTAAAAATATTGTATCAATCTATCTAGATCAATGTATTATTTATTGTCTCTATATCAAGTTTTTTTCCAAATTTGTTTGGTATTTAGCAACATTTAGCAATATTTAGTGACACAAAGCATCGCTAATTATCCAGGAGTTGTTAAATGTATGAGGACGTCACTCGTACATTGCTATATGGGATATAAATTAGGAGGATTAGTAACGTATAATGACGTACTATATTTCGCTACATTTTAAAAAATAGATGTTGAAAAAGAGAACAAACGTCTTTAATGATGTCGTTGTGTTGACGACAAATGACGAGTGTAATCTATATCACTAATTTTGCAAAGTAAGTCACATAAACGTCGCACAATGGCGACGCAATTTTACTTCGTTAAATGTGTCGCTATAGCAACGATTTATAATGTTTTGTTTATTTTTGACTAGGTTAAACGTGTCCATACTAAACGACGCTAATAACGTCGCTTAGTCAAATTAGCAACATTTTGTAATAATTAACGACATTTTTATGCTTTGTTAATTCTACTTATTTTAGTAGTTTGGAGGATTATTTTTACTTGGTAGAGTTATCCTACAATAATAGTTATCAAGCGATCCTTCATATTGCTCTGTTTGAAACATGTGGTAGGAAGTGTTGTTCTTCCCTATTTTGGAGTGAGGTTAGAGAGTGATAGATATTTGGACATGGTATAGTAAACGTTAAGTAAGGTGAAGATAATTCAAGGACATCTTCGAGTGGCACAGGACAAACAAAAGCAGTGGATTGATACCCATCGAAGACCATTGGATTTCAAGAGGGACGTCATGTATTAGGAACAGAAGGAACTTAAGTATAAGGTACATGAGGTCGTTTGATATTTAAAGCGTATTAGTGAGATTGCCTACAGATTGGTATTGTCGAAGTAACAAGAGAGAGTATATGATGTATTTACAGCTCAGGAGATACGGAACATACCCAGTCATGTATTGGACCAATCAGAGATAACAGTTGAACTGTGCTTGTCATATCAGTAGTAGTCAATCGGTATCTTGGATCGACAAAATAAGATGCTTAGGAACCAGACTATTTTTTTGATTTGTGCTGCATAGAAGCACCATTTCCTTAGAGAGCCTACATGGGAGCGCGAGGATGATATCTGCAATCACTTAGAAGGACCTACAATTTAATCTCAATAATTACTTTAACTTATTATATGTGCTTGTTTTGAAATTCTAAGTTCTAGGGCTATCTAGCATTTTACTTTTTCTTTCGTGATGTTTCTAACGTATTTATATTTTGGCAACATGTGGGGATCGTGGATCGTTGACCTACAACCCCTGCAATTGATTTGACATCAGAATTGTTTATTGAATTATTGACAACATACTAGCGACGTATTCTCTTGTTGACTCTTTAGCACCTTCAGTTTTAGATTTTTGGCTTTTGGGGCTATGGTATCTGACATGTTCGTATCGGTATGTCGACTCTTCACCAACCATGGAAAAAGAAAGTATATTGATGATTTTTGTTTTAATTTGTCAATATCATATTTGTATTGCAATTAAAATTATTATGTTATGGTTGTAGATATGCGGTTTGTTATCGAGGTGTCCAAGTCATACTCGAGTGCGATTGACCGTCGGTACTGACTCTAAAGTTTCTACTACATGATAAATGATGTGTATCACAGCTATTATCATGGATTAGTGTATCCCTTGAATATGATTATAAGACCTAGAACATGGATGTACTTATGCATATTCATGTTAGGACATGTTCCCATATCTAGCACGACGTCGAGAAGATCGGCGTGTATCTGACACAATATCTTGATATAGATAATTATAGTAGTTCTTGATCATATATTATATATGGATTAGAGACTTGGATTACTTTTGGATCATTAGATCTTGACTTGGATGCATCCTCTTGACTTGGATGTATCGTATATACAACTTATATAGTATCATAGGGTGGGGAGAAAAACTATTAGACACATGAGCTACTTGTAAACTCTGTATTTATATTCGGGTCAATAGTGTCTCATAATGAATGGTATTGGAGGACCACTAACTCACTTAATAGCCAGTAGAATTTTAATACGACATTTCTTGCTTCTAGTTACCGCTTAGCCGAAGAACTCATGCTCGTGAACAGTGTCCTCAATTGCATTCACTTAGATCTGGTTGTATCCCTAGATATTCATGTATATGATATTTAAATACTTGTTTATTTACATTTTTTTCTTTTTATTGTATATATTTGTAATGTCCCTTGAAGTGCCTGCTAAAGTATGATAAAAAAAAAAGATTTCATACAGTTGCTACGAGTTTTTGGATGCAAGACCTTTGTTCATGTACCAAAGGACAAGATGTATAAGCTGGAGGCAAAGACAAGGTAGTGTGTTTTGTCGAATACGGTCAGGACAAGTTCGACTATAGGATCTATGATCTAGTAGGGAAGAAACTTTTGAGAATCAGAGATATGGTGTTCATCGAGGACCAGACAGTAACTGACATTAGTCCAAGATGCTTTTTAAGGCTGAGAACTTGCTTGAGATCAAGTTGGTTCCCCATATCTTTAATACATAGTTCTTGTTGTGAATTGTGTTACGGTTTTCATCTAGCTTTTGGCTCGACAGTGGGGTTCAATTTTGACTCGGTGCAAGTCAAGATTTTAAAGTTAGATATTGAGGAATAATTGTTCTTTGTGTAGCTTAGAATGTTGAATGATGGTTTGATTGTTGGATAACTTAGTTGATTTTGTGCGGGATTGTGTATTGGTGCAAAACTTGCAATCTATATTAATCGATACTGATAGGATTTCCTACGCAGTGTGCTCGGGTAGGAGCGGACACTACATATTAATCCACTAAGAAAAAGTTTCGTCCTTCAAACTTAAGAACAAAAACCTACCTCTATCGAATAAGGAAAGAAACTTTTCCTTCATATTTGCTTCAATCTCCCACGTTGACTCCTCGATAGAATGATTTTGCCAAACCATACGAACCAAAAAAATAGCACGATTCTGTAACACCTTTTCCTTCATGTCCAAGTTTTGAACAGGCTCTTCAGCATTAGACATGTCTGCTTGTAGTTCCAAATGACCCAAGCCTACCACTTGACTCGGATACTTTCATAATTAAGAAATATGATAAATATCATGTACTTCTGCTAACGTTGGTGGTAACACGATTTGATAGACATTGGATGCATCGTCGCTTGACTTGGATGCATCATATATACAACTCATGTAGTACAATAGGGTGGGGAGGAGAACCACTAGACGTAGGAGCTACTTGTAAACTCTCCATTTATATTAGAGTCAATAGTGTCTTATGATGAATGGTAATTAAGGCCCATTACCTTATTTGATAGCCAGTAGCATTTTAATTTATGAGCGCTACTTGCTTTTAGTTACCCCTTAGCCGAAGAGCTCATGCTCGTGAATAGTTTCCTTATTTCATTCACTTAGATTTGGTTGTATCCCTAAATGGCTTAACAGCGCCTGGCACCATATCTCTCATGGATGTCAAACCTTTGGTCTCAGAGAACGAATAAAATTCTGAAGGGCTTCTGAAATAGCCGAGGAAACCGCCCTTCCTCTACATCAAGAGCGGGCTCTACCGTAAGGAATTTGATGTCAACACTTAGATAGAGAACTTGTTGTAAACACAAGAAGTATACGAGAACTTTTGAGTTAGGATACCAAAAAGCAATTGTCTTTTTCGGAGAAAAAGATCCCTAAAATTCTGTGGGCCTCCCATTGGAAGGCCTGCTATGCCAAAAAATAGAAACTGAAAACAATGAAGAACATTCTGATGAAATGTTCTTAAATAAAGGAAGAAGATTCTTCTTTTAGCGAGGAGATAGAAATCGATCTGTAGGACAAGTGGTGGTTACAACGCCTTTTTTAACGTCTGACAAGTCTTGGCTCATTATTGCATGTCGGGGAATAAGAGAAGGTCTAAACCGATTGATGTTGAAGAATCAGCAGATGGGTTATGGTTAGAAAAGTGAGTCTTGCTCACCCGAAATCAGAAAACTTGATGTTAGCATTTTCTTTTCTTTGTATAAAGAAGGAACTCAATTTCTTTGGTCCAAATGCAAAAGAAAAACCATCATCAAGATGAAGCCATCTCGGAATATAAGAGAGTTGAAATGAAAGGACTTCAAGGACGTCTCGCCTACATTAGAAGATTCATTTTCAATCTCTCCAGTAGATGTCGACCATTCTCTAAGCGAATATCGTTCTCCTTCATTTCATCGACATCGGTCACTTTAGGAACGAAGCTAGTTAACAGGTAGCTTTTTGGAGATTCAGAAGTAGTGAATGCCTCTTTCTCTAATCACAACTAAATCAATAATTGGATCAGGAATTGTCTCGATCGGAGCAAGAAGTATCGCTATAAGCATTTCTATTTTTTGCGTAAACAAATACAAAATGAGATGAAGAAGCGAATGCACCGAAGATGCATAAAAATTCAGTGGAAAGGGAAAGAAAAAGAATGAAGAGTCTAATCTTGCATTTTTCCAAGATAGCTCAGTCGATCGATTGGCAGATCAGCCACGCTGGGACTGAGACACGGCCCAGACTCCTACGGGAGGCAGCAGTGGAGAATTTTCTACAATGGGCGAAAGCCTGACTCATGCATATGATATTTGTCACCACCCCATTTCCAGAGCCGGGTATTTTTTTATTTTAATTTAGTTAATTGTGTATTATTTATAATTAATTATATTTATATTTTATTAGTGGTTGTATTATATTTTTATTGATTGTTTTAGGATTTTGGCTAGCCTGGACCCATGTCAGACCCTAGTGGACCCATGTCCGACCCAGCCCTCTGTGAGACTTATTTTGGGTTTAGAATATTTATTATATTTTTAGTGGGTTAGTTGGAGAGATTTGGAGTTAGTTTGAGTGCTTTTGGAATCCGAAACCCAAAACCAATTTAGGGGAGGGCATTTTGGGCATTTGGAGAATTAGTGAACCCTTTATTAGGTGTGTGGCCGACCAAACCAGCCCCATTCCCGTGTATAACAGCAGCCATTCCCCCCCCATTCCTTCTTCTTTACTACTTCTTCTTCCTCTCCACTCTTTCTTCATATTTCTTCCTCCCAACTTCAAGTAAGTACTCCTTTTCCTCTTCTTTCTTCTTCTATTCTCCATGATTGTTAACCCTAACCCTACATTCTTCCCCAACCTAGGTGGGTAGAGCTTAGATTTGGTATTGGAGCTAGATTTGGGAGCTTGGAAACTTGGTTTGGTGGATTTGGAGCTTTTTGGAGACTTTGTCTTGGGATTCCAACTCCCAAGAGGTAAACCCTAATTTTCCCCCTTGTAATTACTTTTATATAGTGTAATTAATAGTTTAGAACCTTCTTAGACCCTTAGGCTACCCGTGGGAGGAAGTTGGAACTAGTTTGGTAGTGTTTGGAGACTTTAACACTAGGTTTTGTGTCAATTTTGGGTGGAATCCAAATTTGGCCCAATTTTGGGTGATGTCCTAGGTTAGACAGACCTAGGTAGACATTGTCGGGTGTCTTGGGGGTGAGTGCGTGTCTCCGTTCGGACACGGGAAGCCGTGTCACAGAGAAACGGGCTTTTCGGGCGAATTTAGGGTTTTCGTCGTCGTCGATTCTAAGTACGTGTGCATTTTTGCCACCAACTTAGCATCGATGCGTTAGCATTTTTTCTAGGATCTAGACATCATTTAGGACCCATGAGTAAATTTTGGGCCGATTCCGAGTTGGTTTGGTGTGCGTT